>BQNB010064702.1:0-35217 GCA_026074375.1 Tanacetum coccineum | reverse complement strand
TTCAGTGCTGCCCATGGCATAACATGAGCTGCTTCAGGGTAGTAGTGGTCTTAACATGGGCATTCCACCATGTAAGAGCATCGTCTTGTAGAGTGCAAGTCGCGAATTTGACTTGACTTGCTGCTAGCAATTGCTAATGCTAAACACAGACTCCATTTTCTCAAACCATCGAGTGAGTCCGACAACTCCCTCAGTGCCTTTGAAGTCCAAAGGTTTGCATTTCAAGAATTCAGAGTAAGAGCATTCGCGAGCAGTTTGGGCTGGCCTTGGTCCTGAACCATTGCTATTGTAGCCATTCCTAACCCTGCTTGCTTCTGCTTCAGCCATTGCAGCAGCAACTCCTTGGTCAATTAAGGCCTGAAGTTGTGCCTCAGTAACAGTTGTGGTTGTTGGGGCTGGTGTAACTGGTGGGACTCGGGTTGACCTTGTGGTTCTCTTAGGTGCCATTTTCTTCAATCACAAGAAAATACAATACCCGTTAGATTTCAATACAATCATAACGTGACATAACATATGCATCATAAATAAAATAAGATCACATCACACAGTGAAACATACAACCAACACAAGATCGACATAACATAATACATCCATTCCATATATAATCTGGAAATATACATGATCTGTTTGGTACACAATGATTCCCTATCGCTAGGTTACAAAATAAAAATCAACCTAGAGCCCTACTAGCCGGGAGTTACCCGTAATACTTAGTAGGCTATACAAGATAGCTAATCAGAAATAAAAGATCTATACAGGATAGCTAACCAAAACAAAAGATCTATACCGCCTGCTAGCTGGGAGTAACCCATAAATACTTAACAGACTGCATAGTAGCTACAATCATAACCAAAGTCTAGGAACTGCTACCAGTGTCCTCCAATGTGTCAACGCGTGCTCCAGCCTCCAGGGCCTGGGCACGCATGATATGCTGAACAGCAAAATCATCTATAGCCTGACGCTGCCACTCGTGGCGACGCACCTCAATCTCTAACACTGTAACTCGTGCCTCTAATGCCCTGCAGTAAGCTTTAGACCTAGCTAAGTCCTGACGGGTCTGAGTACTCTCTTGCTCATAAGTAAGTCTCTCTCTCCTCAATACCTCAATCTCAGCTCTTATAGCTGCACAATCCTTCTAGGCATCATGATGTCATGAGTAAAACTCCGAACTCTCTCTACTGCGAACATCTACCTAGTAACTGACCCTCATGTTGACCATCTCTAAGGAGGTCATCATCCTCCTCTCTGTATCTCAGATCCTGGTCTCTATAGTGTCTACAGAACTGCCATCGACCCTACGGGCCATAGTAGGTCCTGGCTGTCTCGCAGCAGCAGTAGCAGAACTCTCTCCAACCTCACACCCAGGTCTGGGAGTAGTAAGTAGTAGCCTCTTCCGAGGCGGCGTGTCAGCCTTAGGAATATCAGCTCTGTGGCTAGTGGATGGTGCAGGTAGTGGTATAGGTAATAATGGTGGTGTCCCTGATGGAAGTAGTAAATGATAGGTGGATGGTGCTGTAGCTCTCATCTGAGCTATGGCTGCTCTAGTATGTGGGGATTGGATACGTGGGGATAAAAAGGATGGTGGTAGTAGAGGTGTAGGTGCCTCATCCTCAGCTGGCACTAAGTCCTCATGATGCTCAAGCTCCGGAATGTATACAGGTACATGATCCTCCAGCTCTATGGGATCAGGTACATACTTTGGAGAACGTGGTGCCTGCTTCAGTAACTGTCTGGCAGCCTCCTCCTAAGGATCCTCAGATGGGATACTCCATGATCGTGCCTCAGAGTGAACATAAGTATAGGTAACTGCAGAATTAGCTGACATGACTATTGTAACCTACAGAAATAACTCAAATGAGTATATTATATAAGGCTCTTATTTCAATATACGTAATATATTATAACCACGTATATCAATTATAAATGCATCTAGTCCAACTAACTAATGCAACAACTAATGTGTGTCCCGTAAAAACCCATTTGTATGAATGCAATGTTTGAAAACGGTTATAGTCCAGCAAAAACATTTGACCTGAAAACGATTATAGTCCAGCAAAAACATTTGACCTGGTTCTCTATAACCTTGGCTCTTGATACCAATCTGTAACACCCCCAAATTGGGTCGCAGCGGAATAAAGGTCCGGGGCGTGTTATTTCTCAGATCAATAACACAAGATGTATATAGAACGACCAAAAAGTCTTTTAAAACTGATACATTGGATTTTAACAAAGTATTTGTTACATAAGCCGGAGCTTCACATGTCCACTTGTTCAAAGTACAAAGATTTCTAGCCCATACAGTTATACAAAATGTATTGCGACAAAATCTTTAATGCATGAAATCCCAATCAAAACCACCAATATATCCCTTGTACCTGTGCTTACTGACCCTAAAAACATTGCCTTAAAAACGTCTAACCAATAATGTTGGTGAATTCATAGGTTTGATAAATCATATATTGTAGGACCACAAGATTTCCCAAGTGTATGATAATGCAACAGATGCAGACATCATATAAATGTAATTACGTTGCTCTAAGCTCATGGACACTGATGATGAAGCTTGAGTGTATGAATACCAAATCTTACATGGGCCTACATTGAGTGGTGTGTTCTAACCCGTACATCCTATATTCGACATGGTATACGTTCGTTTGTCCAGTGTGATAGCTAATCACCCGAACGGGGTTGTCAAACCCAATAGATCTATTAGAACTTTCACGGCTCACATGTCCAGTAATTGACAGTTCATGATATGGGTCAGATATGGGTTATCGCTACTTAGGCATACACGTATCATAATATGAAACTTAAACACTTCGTGTCCAATTGTAAAGCATTGCAAGTTTTTCACCCCAAAAACTTTATTAAACCAAAAACATGTAAACGTGGGGCTAAGAAACTCACTGAGTGAGCAAATGCAAGTGTATCACAAATAATAGTCACGCAAATCGTCGAATGCAACCTTATTTAATTTAAGGTCGTTATAAGCACTAATCACATTGAGTAAATCTCTCACATGATAAGTATCTCTTTCGCTTATCACAATCTAATTGTTTGAGTGAAAACATATTTATAATTGTAAAACATTTATAAATATCTGAATAATGTAATTATAGTTATTCCTGGTAGGGTATTAGTTACTCCTGGTAGTGTTGTAGTTACTCCTGATAAGTATTAGTTACTCCCTGGTAGTGTTGTAGTTACATCTGGTTAGGTGTTTGTAGTTACTCCTGGTTAGGGTATTAGTTACTCCTAGGTGTTATAGTTTTTTCAAGTTGATCCACGACTATAATGACCTACTAATCACATTTCAATGATCGCGGTTCTAAAGAGAATTTATGCGAAACGATATTTTGAACAACTTTCTAGTTCTGTCCGAGACCCGAAACTCGACCGAAATGGGCGAAAAAGCACTCGCATCAGATCTGATGCAGTGTATTAATTACCAAAAAGCCAGATTTTGCCCCCGCCTTACGACCCGTTATCACTCGCTTTTAGACTTAAAGAACCTCGCGAGGAAGTAAAAAAAGACTCACTTCCAAACGACTTTCTGTTTCGGCGAGCGCCGAAACGGACTCGGAATGTGCCACCAAATACCATCTTAAAATCCTTGACAGAAACCACTACTTAACAAATGCTGGATTTTTTATACTCGAAATATATACCCTCGGTTTTCGCTATGACTTTTTCGTTATATAAATCCGTTTTTGCAAGTTTTCTTACTTTTCGGAATAGTCGTGAATCATACTACTTTATAAAAATATAAAATAATGTGTTATATATACGAATTTTGGACAGAATCTTTGAGTGACCTTGTTGAATCCATTTTTAACCTTGCTTTTATACCTTACTACTTTTGTAGTTAATCATTTTTACACCAACTTAATATGGTACAATACTTTCTCATCCCTTTTAACATGATATTAGCAATATCTCAACATATATAATAGTGTGCAAAATGATCATTACAAGTAAAAACTCCCTTTTCATCGTTTAAAATACTTACATGGTGATTCAAAGCTACAAATAGAACTAAACATATGCATAAAATGAATGATCACCTTGAAAGAACATAAAGGGTTCTAGATGACCTTATGGTGTATGATGATGATGATCAATGTAATCTAAACCCTTGTTTAGATAAAAATCCAAAGCTTGCACCAAAGAAAACCCTAGTTTTCTTAAATAAACCTTAGCTTTCCAAGTGAAAACCCTAGCTTCCCTTTTCTTGATTAAAGCTTGAATATGCTTAGCCAATGCTTGGAAATACCTTAGAATATCTTAGAATGGATGTGTATAAGTGTGTATGGGTTGTAGAAAATTTTGTATGGATTGTGTGTTGTTGTTGGTTTGGCCGTGGGTTTGTATGTGTGACAAAGGGAGTATTGTTTGATTTTTCCCATAAGGCATGAGAATGTGTGTGATTATACATCTGTTACTTGCATTATAAATCCTTACGACTAGTCAAGGGAACACATTGAGGGTCTTAAGGATGGTCATGGTCATAGTCTTTGGTCAAAGTTTGAAGAAATTGATTATATGTTCCCTAATAGTTGAGGTTATCTCATGAAAACTAGGAAATGTGTTCCTTTATGAGATTTTCTTGTATCCTTTGGTCCATATCCGGCCAAAGAGAGATATAAGTGATGTATTTTTGTAATTTTTATGTATTGGGTACAAATGTGGGTATTTGTTGAAGCGTAGAAAAGTTTTGGTGGTTCCGGGTATGCCTAAACGCAATTTATCGCGAAGCGTATACACTTTACGATCCGATAAAAATAAAATGAACAAAGTTAATAATTATTCTCAAAATAACTACTTAACCCTTGCTTGATGTAAACATTTAATTGTTTGATGCCCGTTTACATTGAACGCTAATTTTTAACTTACGCGATTTAACTTAATACATGAAATTACAAGCAAATGCGTACAATACAAAAGGTACGTTGTGAATTTATCGATGTCGTCAATGACTTGAGAACACAAGGTGTTATATTAACCATACGCCTATGACCCTTTATATATAGGGTTTACAAGAAAACCTAGCTTACATAGGAAGCTAACTTAATTTATCACATTAAGTCCTTGTTGTTTCAAAAGGAAACATAATACAATTAGGAAACTAATTAATTAACATTAATCTTCACATTAATGTTTGACTAATCTATATCTTCAACATTAATGTTGATTTTGTAACGTCTCAATCAACATTAATCTTGATCTTGTTTCCTTCTTTAGCATATCTTGTTTCCTTTTGTTTTATCTTTCTTCATTTATGCATATGTAGTATTATAATCATCAAATCTGAGATCCCAACACTTATTTTGGGATTAGTTCAAGTTATTAGGTCTAGGTAGTCAGCTTGTTTTAGCTTAATTGTTTTCCATTTGCTTTTTGAAACCTAAAAATCTCACACAGTTGTAGCCTTTAGCTACTTAGCTCAAAAACCAATTCTCTCATTTTTATAAGCTTATTTCTAGCTTATTCTTAGGTTTTGTAAAAAGCTCCTTTTTTTTAAGTTTGTTATGTTTGCTTATATTTTAGCTTTTTAAAAAGAAAACCAAAAAAAATGTTTTTAAAAAAAGAGAGGCCACAGGGGTCGAACCTGTGACCTCTCCCTTTTACACAACACCTCAACACAACACACCTTAACCATCCGCCCTTGGGACTTTTTCAGTTATAGTTTGTTTTATTTATTATTTAACCCCTTTTTACCCCTTTAAGCTTTCAGCCATTTTCTGCTTATTTCTAGCTTATTCAAATAAGCTGTTGGGCTAATTTTATTTTTCATAGGATTATAATTGTGCAAAGTACTTTTCCTGAATTTTTCAGAATTTTCCAAATTAGTTTAGTATTTTTAATTAATTTTTTAGATTAAATCAGTTTTTAATTTATAATAAAAAATATAAAAGTAAAAAAAATATAATTCTTTTTTCTAAAATTTTCTTTTATCATTCAGGACATTTAAAAATTAAATAGTAGGGTTAAAATTTTAGAATTTAGGTTTTTAAAGCACGGGTTTAGGATCCCGTTATTGTTTTTAGTTTAAATCTTTAATTGCTTTCGTTTTAGGCTTGCTTTTACTTGTTTTTGCATCTTATTTGTAGAAATAGAATCCCAAATCAAATCATTGATTATTCAAACACGCGATCACGAACTTAACCTCGATTTTCAATTCACGCCTCGTCGGGAAACGACCCTGGAAGATTTTTTTGGATTTTACTTTGGGTAAAAGTAATCTTCTAGAAGCCTTACGGAATACTTACTCTCTCTCCTTTTAATTGATATTTAGTTATATATATTACTTATATATTATATATACTAAATAAACGTATCAACTCTCATCTTTAGAGTGATGATCCACTAGAACAACCTGTAGAGCCAATCCTTTAGGAATTTATACCAACTATTTGTTTCGTTACATCCTTACACCTTAACCTACCCTTTTAGATTAAGTTTAATTTACAGTTACTAGTTGTTAAGTGTACTAGTTGTATAAAGTTCCCGAAGTTTTGTTCTGTGTCATTTTCTATCTTTGGTGAGGTTGGAAATTTGCACATTGCAAATAGGAATGTATATTTGGAGTCAAAACTCATGTGATTTTACTACCGTCACAATTATTGGTGAATCCGAAGACGAAGGAACTATCGAAAAAATTATCCAGAATTATTATGATCATGAAGATGGTGATGAATACTACACGAGATTTGAACGTACAGTTGGTATTTATGAAAAAAATAAATCAAAAAAATGAGAAAAAAAATACAAAAAAGAGGAAAGAAAGTTGAGATAATCGTTTCGCAAACTACGAAGGAATTACGTAAAAGGATAGATTATTCGTTTGATAAGTTAAAAAAAATCATGACGATGATAGAGTATTGTACAAGTGGAAGATATCGCCATTGCCTTGTGAGTATGTAAAAGTTTTTGGTAAAAAAATTGGGATACAGTTGATAGTTACAGGAACGCCAACTTAGGTTGTTGTTTCTTGATCCTATGATCAAGACGTTTGTATGTAAAATAGTCTGATTTTCTTTATCATGTAACGTCTAGAAAAAAGTGTCTAGCAACTTGTATCTTAAGTCTTAATCTATTTGTTTCTTAATTTTTATTTAACAACAATTTACTTCCCTTTCACCTGATGATTAGCCACTGGTTTTACGCGAATGAGGATTTATACGAACATTCATGTCTATTCCATCGTTACGGCCATGTATGCATGTCTTGTACCTCGTTGGTTTACGACTTTTGGTGAAAGTTAGAAGGTCCCTACCCTATATCATTCTTCATCCTAACCGTTGGTTAAATTTGAATAAGGATGTGATCGAACACACATGTCTATCCCGATGTTTCGGGTGTGTATGTGTGCTTCAGTAGCCTTGTTGGAGTGGTACTTCTGTGTGGAAAGATTTGGAGAATGATCAAATCGTACGACTTTCCTATACAAATAACCTATATTTACCTTTTTAAACTTGTTACTCCTTTGCTTTAACGTGGAACAAGATGTGTATCTTAGCCAAGCTTATGATAGAAATACTCATCACGATTCTTATCTCATTTGCGTTTTTCCGTTTCGTTCTCCCTCCGAGCAATTAGTGAATTAGTTACATGTTACCACATAGATTAGTTGAGTGATTTGAACATAGATTAGTTGAGTGATTTGAGTGTTTTTCATCTGCCTATTCGGTGTGTAGAGGGTGTTTGGTTGTGTACTTGTAATAGATCAAAAAAGTGCTTTAACGGAAAATATCCTTAGGGATACATTTTTGTAAACTTCTAAAGGCTACTTGAGGACAAGTAGGATTCAAGTAGGGGGATATTTGATGACATCATATAAAGTCTATTTTATAGCATCATTTATCCCATGTTATTGACCCATTTTGTATAGTTATTGCAACGAATTGTTATTTAATCATTTATATTTGAGAATTGCAGTAATTATGGAGTAATTGGTGAAAGATAGCAAAAGGCGTGCATTCTAGAGCTTAAATGAAGATATTTTGAAGATTACTATTCTGAAGACCAATACGCCGTATCCATCAAGGAAGATACGGCGTATCCGTGCCTGCACTCACCAAAGACCACAGAGGAATAAAGATCAATACGCCGTATCCAGAGAGACTCAATACGCCGTATTCAAGATATGGAATCAATATAATATTCTAGAAGATATCAAGCGTGGTCCCTACTCTAAGAAATCCCCAATACGTCGTATCCAACACTTGGATACGCCGTATCCAACCGACTTCCAGACCTTATAAATAGAAAACTCAAAAATGAGTTTTAAGTGTGCTAAATCATATTCTCGATACCTAAACCATAAAAGTCAATTTTCAGAGGAGAAAAAGAGCAGAAGAGGTCGAGCAACGTTATCAATTCCATAGGAGACAACGTGTAATTCCATATACTTTAGTAATCGTTCAGTTTTTGGTATCATTCGTTAACTCGGTTAGTTTACCTTGGCTAAATAATTGCTCTTGTATTTATTATGACGTTTGAAGGCTAATACCTTCGGGTATTAGCCATTATTATAAAGATCTGAATGTTTGGTATTTGTTTATCTTAATTTCTTGATTTATCGTTAAGTGCTTGTTAATGTTTACTAATTTATACTTGTTTACGCGCTTTTGTATGCGACCTATCATTCAACTAGATCTAGTGAAGCGGACCAAGTAGATCTAGAGTCCGTGATAGCTCTCCATATAGTAATTTATACATCTAGAATCATAGTTACACAAATATTGTCCTTCTAAGTCTGTGTCTAGGATACGCTTCGGGCTTAACTAGTTAATTAGATATTGCCAATGGTTTATTGATCATGTTGACTAGCAGGTGACCTTGATAATTCAACAAGTAACATTCTGATTCTATTGGATAGTTGGACAAGTAGACTACTAGTGTATAAATTGCCATTAAGCGGTAAGTGGGTAAAGTCTCTATGAGCTAGGGTTTAACAAGATCACCATTGTCTTAATCCCTAAGATAGATTATAATTAGCAAATAAGGATGCTTTATGTGGATGCTTTAATTATGATAGAATTAATATGTCTAGGTCTTAGGATAATGTAACTTCTAAGTCTAAGAATGATATGCCCCCTCAAGAGAAGAAATCATTGCAATTAATAAACAAACCAACATTTTAATCGGATTAATAATGGTTAATACAGTTTTCTTATATAAGGTTCGACCGCTCTTTCATCTTTTGTTAATTAGCTTGCGTGGGTAAAAGTGCCTTGAATTGATTGTAGTTACCAACTAAAATGTGCCAGTCTCTCAGGCTGAAAACCTCTCTTTTATGTTAGAATTAGGATATTAGACTGACATAGGTTTAACATAGGTTTAGAATAGAATAGAATTGACATAGATTAGATAACCAAGATATTAATTAAATTGATAGATTTAATCTCGCTTCAAGTGTTCGACACCCTACTTACCACAAAACTACTACCGACCGGGTACACTGCCCGTTAAAGTGTTATTTTTGGTTTAGTTGGCAAAATATAAATTTAAAACTTGAATCAATAAAATATACACCACACAACGACACATCAATGTTATTAACAAACTTTGAATTTAACTGCATTCTGGACATAGTCATCTTGATGTTTCGCATGTCGTTGATGAGTTTGGCAAATCGGACATAGTAGTCGTGAATTGTTTCTCCTTTGTTCTGACGGAAGTGTTCAAAGTCATCATACAGTTGTGACTCACGGTCTTCTTTAGTTAGTTCAGAAACTTCCAGGAGCATCTTCACATTATCCCAAATGTCTTGGGCATCAGTATAATGATTGATAAGAGTGTAGATGTCTTTTAGTAACCCTTGAAGTAGGATATTTGTTGCCCGAATATCAGCGTTATACCTCTCCTTATCTTCAGGTGAAAGGTTAAAATAGACTCGAGCTCTTTCTGGAACTAGATGTAAGGCACCTTCATTCCCTTCAGCAAGTGTTTCCTGAAATGTTCCCATATGAAAAGGTCCTTCATCAATCGACTTCAGAATGTTCACCCCATTCTCTTTACCCCGACAATACAATCGAATAAGTTGTTGTGATGATGCAAAGTCAGTCCTATCAAGCATAGGTGGTCAGGTATTAGAACCGGCACATTAGATATCTTCCAAAAGATTAGCCATCTTAATTGATTATGAAATGATTTAAGTTGATCGAACAATGATTAGTGATTGTATGTTAAAAGTGGTGATTAATTGATTAAGTGTTTTGATGTTTAAGTATTTTGATGTTACAAGTTGAAATTTTGTCCAAAAGTCCAAAAACAGTCTCCTAAACCGCTATGAAGAAGATTTAGTCAAACCGCGAACAAGAAATGCAATTGACAGAATTTTTTTCCCAAACCGCTAATAAAGTGTCTTCAATAAACCTATAAACTGCGATTGTAAACCGCTACAGAGAACCTCTATGAAGAATCTTTAGTCAAACCGCGAACAAGAAATGAAATTGACAGAATTTCGTTTCCCAAACCGCCAAGAAAGTGTCTTCAATAAACCTGTAAACCGCGATTGTAAACCGCTATAGAGAAGCGCTAAGAAGAATCTTTTGTCAAACCGTGAACAAGAAATGAAATTGACAGAATTTCGTTTCCTAAACCACTAAGAAAGTGTCTTCAATAAACCTGTAAACCGCAATACCACAAACCGTGATAGCACGAATCTTCAAAGACCTGTAAACCTCTACTCTCAAACCGCGACCTACAAGACGACAAACCGCTGCAACAGTATGGCCGAGAAACAGTGTACGATCTGACAAACCGCCAGTACAGCCTCAAACCGCGACTAAGAAATGCTTCACAGACCCGTAAACTGCAACCAAGAACAAAATTACAATATCACCAAAAAATACCTAAAAATAACCATTTTGAATGTTTTCTTCTGGTTTCTTTTACACAACTCTGTCCTAGAAGGCTATAGCAACAAGAAAAACATACACTTTAACACATCAAGTGTTAGAATCGATGAACACTAAGAACAAGACCATAAACCTTCTAAAACTAAACTTTTGATCTATTCTAACCAAGAAAACGCACACATAATCTAGCTAATCATCCCATGAGCTCTGATACCAATTGTAGAATATTGGAAATCATAACACAATGGAAGATAGATAGATTGGCCAAGTCTGAAGAGAGAAAGTTAGAGAGAAAAGATTTCTAGTGAGAGAAATTGAACTTGTATAATGAAATGACTAACCACCTCTTCCAAGGCATAGAAAAGGCTTATATAGTGGCTTACATAACCGGACAAAGGCCTTGGCATGGGCTTACACGTTGGGTTTAATTACCCGGCCCAATACCGAATGTCATACGATTAACAATTAACTACGAGCTATAATTAATGGTAAAATACATGGGGTGACCGAGTCTTTTTCTAATATCTAACAGAAAATTATGAGAATCTAGCACATGACAAATTCTAGGACAACACTTTTGAAAATGACTACATTTATGACAACTTTGTGAATGAAGCCACGGAGAGAAGAAAGATAATTACAAGAAGTGAGAAAAAGTCAATGACACCACATACATTCTCTCTCGGTGTGGGTTTAAGCCCATTGGTAAGAAAGAACCCTATCATGGAATCTGTTATGCAATCTGAAGTCAAATCTAACAACAAGGAAGAAAAAGTGGTAAAAAGAACAAAAAAGCCGTCAAGATATCTTGTTTCTCCATACATGAACAAGAAAACTAACATTAATGCACCAATAGACCCGGATGAGGTGATGGTGATAGATTGTTTATTTTCAATGCAAGGAGAGCCATTGTAAGTCTGCTTTATCTTGTCAAACATTCATATAAAAAATGTGACCTTGCTAATAATATCATATATGCTAATAAATGTGACGTTGTGTTTGAAACAAAATGGGGAGCCGCTACAATAAGAGATAATATGCAGACATAGTGAAACGCCCATGATTTGCGTGAATCTTTTTTAAGACAAAAAAATCCTGATATTGACCCTTGACTCTTTCACGGTATCTTTTTTAAAATTATAATATGATTATGATTCTGGAATTATTCTCAAGTTAAAGAAGGCTCAAAAGCTTTACAACGCTATGTGGCACGACGTCCAACGAGCCACGGTTTACTTTTTACGGAATAAACAAGACGAAAAATACCCTGAGAACCTTTATGTGGCCTTTGGCCGGTGGCTGGCCTTATTGGCCGGCGGCTGGCTAACTCGTCTGGTGGCTGACAAACTTAGCCGGCGGCTGGAAGCCTCAGAGGCCTCCAAGGCCGACGACTAAGCCCTCACGGTTGTAGGCCATGCCCAGTTTTGCCCAATTTCATGTAACTTTCTTTTTAAAATCATTTTCTAGAAAACATACTTTCCCTTATCGAAATGGCCTAAAACTTTGCAAAATGAATATAAATACATAAATAAATAATTTAGAGCTTTACAAACTTTGAACATGAGCGAAAACGTGTTTTAGGAGTTGGGCCAAACGTTCCTTAATTGGCCCATTACGTACAAAACTTGTTATTGAACTACTAAACAATTTGAAACTGAATATAAACATGTTTTGACACTGATTAGGACTTTTAAAAACATACTGGGCGTTATAAGTAATATAAAAGTGCAAGAAAGAGTCGCTCGTCACCTAAACCGAGCGTAACCGTCTTCTTCCCTATTGCACTCCTAGTTACCATCTACGAGCCCCCAACTTATCTTCAAAATACCTACACAAAAGATAAAGTGAGAATGGTAAGCCCTTGCGACTTAGTGAGATAACAGAATCTGAGTAACACTTGTAATTCTAATAACATGAATCTATAAACAATGATTCTATATATGGTACCACTTGTAGTTGTCGTGTAAATTGTATAATGCACGTATATAATTTTTGGCAACATGATTAGATGATATTCAATCATCCAGTTATACATGAAATTTCCCTAGCCGACGAGCTCTCTTCATTGGGCACTAATCTATCATCGTGCTTGTTTAACTTGGTTCATCCACGAAGGACGTGTGTGCTAATTAAAGCACGAGTCATCTACTTAGGATGATTTGGTCATCAACTTAGGACGTTTTGGTCATCCACTTAGGCCGTTATGGTCATCCACTTAGGATGTTATGGTCATCTATTTAGGATGCTTACTAGATAAGCATGGGTCATCCACTTAGCATGCTTGTACATGAATTCTATATCGTGCGCTTCTTGGGCACGCTACATGACTTTTGATGCATTTTTACGACACCCTAAACTTGACAACGATGCTCCTCGTAAGCACCCTACACATGACAATGATGCTCCTTGTGAGCATCCTATACATGACAACGATGCTCCTTGTGAGCATCCTAAACATTATATGATGCTCCTTATGAGCATCCTAAACATGATAAAGATTATCCTTGTAAGCATCCTAAACATGATATGATACTCCTTGTGAGCATTCTAAACATGACAACAATGCTCCTTGTAAGCATCCTAAACATGACTTGTTTTCTGCTAAATCCAAATCATGATATGATAAGCAATACTCGGTTATTTCCAAGTCTATAAACTTGACATTCTTTGGCTATATCTGAAGCTATACAAACATTCTTACATCATGTCAAAACTATTAACATAAAGCTAAATCTGTTACTCACCTCCATGTCTTAATTATGCTTCCGTAAGCTTTCTGAGAGTACTTAATCATGATATAACCATATTAGTACATATAGAACTTAATAACTCATATATCTAACATGTACTGGGTCTAAATAGCTTAACATAATCGTATAAGGTTTTGTTTCAGCATTAAACACCTTTTTACAAAAAGGCCTTTTGTGCAGAATTTTTGTAGTCTGGTGAACTTTATTGATTTTGACCTACTTAAACCTGGAGTTGAGACATGGAACTAATTTTGTTGGAAAGTAAACTCTTTGCCTGTCTAAAAATGCAAGGCATGCTCCAAATGAAACTATGTTTAGTTTTCTATGATTTCCTAAAGTGGGTATAAATTTCTACAAACCTTGTTGTCCCAATTTGGGTCATCATCAAAACGACCCAAAACCCATAATTAGCTATCCTAATAATTGCCAAACTTATATGACAACTTATTAGACATGTTTAGGGCATTCTTCTTCAGGCCTTAAGACAAAATTACTTAATTTGGCATTACAATAAGCTCTAGCCAAACACCCCTTTATTGATTATCATATAGCATAAACTTCATCAAAAGCCATAAACTAGCTTAATTCTCTAAAAAAACACTTCACAACTTCATTAATTCTGAATTATAATCATTACCTAATCCATAAAACATACTTAATATGGTCAATGATCATAAATCATGTGCTTAACATGATAAACATGACTAAATTCTTCATTAACATGCTTATTAACTAAAAGCCCTAATTTCTCATGATCATGAAATCTTAACTTGATTTAAACTCATACCTTTGATGAAGAACATGTTAAGAAAGCTCATATAATCTTGTGTCTACCATGACTACTTCAAAATTCATCCTAATTCTTCAAAATGGTGATTTCTTCATGATAAATGAAGCTTAAGTCATTTGCCTCCAAGCCAACACATACTACACATGTTATTATGGGAGGAATTTTGAGTTTATAAGCTATCTAAATACAAGGACATTCCTGTAATTTCAGCCTCTTAAAGTTCACTTTTCACCTTTAGTCCTCATCGTTAAGTCTTTTGCACCGTTAGTCCTTTTCGTAAACTATTTTGCCAAGAAAGTCCTTATCTCCATAAAATACTAACATAAGAATTTTTTTAATTTTCTAATAGCAATATAAAAGTCTATAATTAAAACTTATAAAAATTGAGGTGTTACACATACTACCACAGTTGAAGGTGGAAGCAAATCCCATAGACAGCTTCACTGCAATTTTAAACTATGAAGAAAAGGTGAACAATAAAAGATTGAGTATGAAGCATTTTTTTTCATACAAGAATGATTGTAAGTACCAAAAATTTAAAACTTAATTACTTAAATCTAAATTTGTTTGTTAACGATATTATTTGATGATTTATAAAAAATAGATGAAAGATATGCTTGAATGGAAAAGGGAAGAGGATAAGAAGAAGTATGCGGCTTTTAGTAAAAGCATGAAAAGCGAATTTAAACAAGCTGCTGACTTATCAATGCAACATGTAAAATGATAAATCACTTATTTTTTTGGTTGTGTAGTTCCCAGAACAAGGTGAAGATAATCAATGTTAACCAGATATAAAATAGAATCGTGTAATCACTTTCCAAAAGAAATTATTCAACCCTAATGCCTAGGTATCACGAATATCTCTTTAGGATAAGACCAAATGTTATGTTCTTGAATTAGGCATAATTCAAGAACCCTTTTGCCTTTAAGTGTTTATCTTTCTATATGTTTCCATGCAAGTGTTCATCTCAATTTATAGGGATGAAAAACCCTTAAACAAAAGAGTTTGTAACTCCTAGTCAAAAGGAGTTATGAGCATTAATCGGTCAACTAATCTCATAACCTCCTCCATGAATGCATAGTGGTTACATGACCATAATCATAGTAATTAAGTTAATGTTAAAACAGCTCATTTAATAGGTCAATGTGGTTACAAACATTTAATGTTGAAATCGTCTATTTAATAGGTCAAGGTGGTTAACAAACATTTAATGTTAAAACGGCCCATTTAATAGTCATTAAGCTAACCATTAAAGAGTCAGGGAGAATCAGTGACTTGATGGGTGTACACCTTATACCTCCGAACCTATTTCCAAGTATGACCCGATTCTCATAATTACACTAAATTTCCAATAATCCTCTCTAATTTAGTACAATTCCTTTTGCATTAAAATTTAACATAAAACAAAAGATGTGTGTAAACGAAAATATCATGAGGATTATATTTCCATCTTAGTACATTACGCGTTTAAATATTTGAGAATCAGGGTGTTCTAAGAATTGAACCCTTCAACCCATTTGAATACCTAAAGATAAAATACACACAAGTTTTCGAACACTTAAACGTTCTTGACACTATACAAGCCATGTGTCCATATCAAATTCATAAATATTATAAGAGCTAAAATTTCATAGCTCCCTGAAGCGGAAAAACCTCAACATTCATATAGTTGGTTCCTCTTTATTCATGCTCATGCCAAGAACTTTTTAACCATTAAGAAATAAAGACTACATCCTCCTTTTTAGCAGGTTCCAAGCACATCCTTGGGATGATTGTAAAAACATATGGTTTAGTCCACTGAACATTCAGATTTACACATTGAACTCAGCTCCTAAGTTTCCTTATAAAGGAGTTAGGTGTCTTAGCATTCAGTGACTAAGTTGGAATTTAAACCTATCCCTTCAGCATACTTTAAAACCAAGTCTCTAGCCAGTCTCTTCATCAAGTGATTAACTAAGTTTTGTTGAGACCTCACAAACTTTATAGATACCACCCCATTCGTGATGAGCTCACAAATCATGCTATGGCTGACACCTAAGTGTCTAGAATTCCCATTGTACATTTGACTATAAGCCTTTGCCAATGTTGCAGCACTATTACAACAGATAGATATAGGTGTTATAGGTTTGGACCACAATGAAATCTAAAGGATCAGTTTCCTCAACCATTCAGCTTCCTTACTAGCAGCTGCTAAAGCCATAAACTCAGATTCCATTGTTCAACTGGTGATGCAAGTTTGCTTCTTGGATGCCTAATAAATTACACCTCCACCAAGCAGGAATACCCAACCAATGGTAGAAAAATTATCTTTAGTATTACTGATCCAGCTTGCATCAGTGCATCCTTCTAAGATAGAAGGATAACCGATATATGTCAAACTATAATCCATATTTTTTTTAAAATACTTTAGTACCCTCTGAATTGCTTGCCAGTTTTGAGTACCAGGATTACTAGTATACCTACTCAGTTTACCCACTGCAAAAGCAATATCAGGTTTTGTACAAGTCATGGCATACATTAGGAAGCCAATCACCCTAGAATACTCAAGTTGAGATATAGCCTGACCATTATCAAGCATCAGCTTCTCACTTTTATCCATAGGAGTACTCAATGGAGTACAATCAAAGTAATTAAATTTCCTCATTACCTTCTCATTATAATAAGACTGAGAAATTGCTATTCTATTACTTTCATGTTTAATCCTTATATCAAGGATAACATTTGCCTTCCCCATGTCCTTCATAGAGAACCTTGATGACAAAAATTCCTTTATCAAGTCAACCTGAACTTGGTCAGTGCAAAAGATCAACGTGTTATCAACATATAGGCAAATAATGACTCTTTTACCAGATTCATCAAATTTGTTATACACATATTTTTCAGCTTGGTTAAGTAAATAACCACTTTACAAAACCACTTCATCAACTTTTGATGCCATTGCTTCGGTGCATGCTTTGGTCCTTATAAAGACTTAATCAATACACACCTTAGTTTCATTGCCAAGCATGATGACGCCTTAAGGTTGGTCTATGTAGACCTCCTCATCTAATTCACCATTTAAGAATGTTGTCTTCACATCCATCTGATGAATAATCAGATTGTGAATTGATGCAAAAGCAATCAGCAGTCTTATAAAACTGATACGTGCCACTGGAGAATATGTATCAAAGTATTATAGCTTTGACTTTTATCTAAAGCCGTAATTGACTAGTCTAACCTTGAACTTTTCAATTGTTCCATCTACCTTTAGTTTTCTTTTGAAGATCCATTTCCAACCTAGAGGTAGATCAGCCAACATCCAAGTGTAGTTGCCTATGATGAAATCCATCTCATCATTAATTTCTTTTTTCTAGAAAGCAACATCTGGAGACTTCATTGCTTTATCAAATGTCTTAGGATCTGTAGAAATCATAAGGGGGGGGGGGGGGGTGAATACATTTCCATTTAAAACCCTTAAAATATTTTGTATCAAATTATCGATCAAGTTGAACGTAATATGAGAAGTGTGAATAATACATCTATATCCACTAGAACATGGCATATCAATATAAACACAATCATAATGTTAACTTCTATCCATGACACAATCATCATCCAAACAATATAAGCAACAATCAACACACATATAAATCTAATGTAAATATAAATGTAAGGCGATAAGGTAAATAAAGATGTAAAGCGAAAAGTAAAAGAAAGTGCAAACCGAACGCGATGATTTATAGTGGTTCAGTTACGAAGCACCTCTTCGCCCTACTCCACTCCCCGTGTACCCAACTCGGGAGTTACTTTACTAGTTAATAAGCTTCCTTTAGGCGAAGAAAACCATACACGACTAAGCTTACACTAATTTTTAACACTAAGCCAAATGTCGAGTTCTAATCATAGCTAAAACCAATCTATCACAACTCTTGTATGCTAACCACACTACTTCACAATAATTCACAACTTAGCTTCACTTCACAACTTCTCTTCACTTCATAACTTCACTTCAACTTCACAACTTCTCTACCCTTCACAACTTTTCTATACTTCACAACTTCACTTCACTTTAACCAGACTCTACCTTGATCACACCAATCTAACACTACTTACAAAGATCACCACAATCTAACAACTATACACACCATGATTACCACGATCTAACTATTACATAAGTTTGAAATACATGGACTCGATCTATACATTATGAATGTAAGACATGTCACGAATGCACTAACTAAACTACATAACTTCGCATCTTAATAATAATGAGAGTTCTTCTCTTGCACTTGGAGGAATAAGCTTGAATCACATAGAAATAAATGCTTAAGATTAAATGATCAAAGGATTGTAGGTGATGTATAAATTGATTTTAGACAGAAAAGAATAAGTGCAAAAGGTAAAAAAATCAGTGGGAAACAGTCTAGTATTTATAGGCAAATTGGGGAGACTTTTTGTCTGGCCGGTCCCCTTAATTAGGATGCCAGCCTCCTTATAATTAAGGGGACCACCCTTATATTTAAGGGGACCGACCAGGCCAGGACGCTCCCTTTTTTGTCTTTTCTAGGGGAGGTGTTTTCTGGAACATTTCTAGCCGTTTTTAGGTAGAAAATTCAAATTCAAAATATTTATTTGAATAAAACATTTCTTTGATCATAAAATAAATTAAGCATTTATTTATTCATACCTTAAGTGATTTACGTTGGGTGCAAACTTTGTTGAAGCAGTCTTGAGACGTCGAGAGATGTTGTCGTATGAATGCATTGATGATTTATGATCACAAGTAACTTAAGCCCTTTACGTTATGTGTTATAAATTTCATGTTTGTCATCACCAAAACATGAAGAGAATGTGTAGATTAAATATCGTAATATTTTTACCAACAATCTCCCCTTTTTGATGATGATAAAATATGTAAACTATAACTCCTAGTAAAATGTATAAGTTACTTGTTTACTGTTCTTCTCCCCCTTTTTGTCAAAGCAAAAATGTAGACACTTAGGCGAGACTTATACTACACTATAATCCTTGAAACACATAGGCGAGCTTGCATCATCCCCAAGGAAGTCTTGCTCCAATAAACCCCGTAAAATCATCCCAAGCTATCTATATTGACACTCGAACACCCCTTGCATCCTATTGTTTATTGACTCTAGCGGATCCATGGATCAAATTTGTTACAAACTCTTAACCTACATCAAGGGTTAGTTTCGTGCAACATAATATATATATATATATATATATATATATATATATATATATATATATATATATAAGAGAAAAAAATTAGATGGGCCGAAATACCCGTTCAAGATATGTGTAATGTAATAATGGTTGCAACTCCTTCCGGTGTATGCTCCCCCTTGTTTGGGGACCAAGGAATTCAAGCTACGGAAGTGTGATACAATAGAAAATTTTATAGAAAAGTGGCAATAAAAAATATATTTATAATAACCGGTGATAGATATATATTATAGCAATACACTAACAGGGAACAAGACATGCATGTCTTAGATATATGCACTCTAAACTATGACATTTTAAAAGAAAATTTAAAACCTAGACACATGCACTTGTTGTTTTAATAACAACAACCTAAATCCATGATAAAAGGAATCATGACGTATACTTAAGACACGAGAATGTTTAGGAACCAATGATAAAGTTAGACCGACACATGCTTAAGACTTGACCAACACCCTTCGATATAATACCGAATTTAATAAACGAGAGCAAAATTTGTTTATTGATTGACACACCATTATTATGAGAGTGACTTCTTCCAAGATGTCATTTGGATAAGGAGTATTAACGTATTTTGATCAACACCTTCCTTATGGTATCATCATCTAACCAAGATGATGATGTGGATTTTAATAGACTAAGGGTTGTATTAAGAGATTCCTAAATCCTCAAGGTTTCTTTGTTAAGCATTTTGTATGCTTTTCATGTTTGGGGTGTTTAAGGATAAACATTATCGTAAGACTTTAGGTCAAACTAAATGTTGATGATAAAGATGATTTGTTGAGGAAACATAAACAAAGAAGGATGAGCGTGAATGGAAAGGGAAGGTGTTAACAATAGGTTTGTTGGGTGTTTTTTTAGTTATTAATAGTGACGGACAAAGGTGAAAATATGAAAATGGTGTAAGAGAAGTGAAAGACTTGACATTGTGATGACTTAACAACACTTGAAGATTGAATGTCTTCTTTGTGTTCTTCACTTTGCTAAAAAGTGGAAATGATTGGATGAAAAATGAAAGACACGACATTGATGGTTAAATAAAATTTTTATACTTAATAACTTATTGCTTATTTGGCAAAAAAATCTTATTATAGCTTTTTCGTGGGCTAATTTGGCTCAGAAATTATAAAGAATAAAAGAGTAGTAGTTTTGGTTATTTACTACTTTTGTCATATTTTTATAACTTATTTTGATAGCTTATTTTAAGAACTAAAAGTACTATGTAGCTTAATAGCTTATTTATAAGTTAGATATACTGGCTTTGGGCTTATTAGGCCACGGCCCAAAAAGGGTAAATAAGCCGTGGGCTTACTTACACCCTTTTGTGGTTCGGCTTATTTTCATAGCTTTTTTGTTGGCTTATTTTAATACTAGAAGTACTTATTCGCGTATATTATAACTCGTTGTTTATTTTGGACTTCGTATATTTACGGAAGTGTTTATTTGGGCTTACATATGCCACAGCCCAAATTAAGGCCCAATAACTCTGGCTTATTTTGGTGTCCTTCATTCGGATTATTTTCTACTTATTCATAATGCTTATTTATATTGATAATTTGGACTTATTAATACTAACAGACCTTTTTTAGTTGGATATTGGACTATTTTGGATTAAAAATTAAAGTTAAGAATTTTGGACTAATATTGGGCCTTAAGGCCCAATAAGCGAAAAACTAGTCACCATTAACGTTTATAAAGGATTTTGAAACCTTTTATATTTGTATAGTTAAAATAGTTGTTTGGAAATAATGTTTTGATAAAACGTCACTTGAACTTAGGTTTTGGCATTTTGTCGGAAATTTGTGGATTTGAGGAAAGTGTTTGAAAATAAGGTTTAAAACCTTGGAAAACGTTTTATAAACAAACCGGTCACGCCAAAATTTTATAAAAATACTATACTTAGAAATATTTCACAAAAACTTACTTTTTTAAAATCTGACAAAAAGACGAAATAATAAAATATTATTATTTTAATTAATCGACAAAAAGAAAAAAAATATATTTTATAACTTCATAAAATATAAAACCCTTACCATTCATCTTGTATATTGAAAACGTGTTAAAACCCATACTATAAACATTTAATCTAGAAAACTTGGGATTTACCGGGTAAATCGTCAAAACATACTCCAAATATGGATTATCGTTTATTTATTTACTTCTAAATTCCTACTTCTTATTCATTTCACTTACCTATTTCTTAAATCAATACGAGTACATAATATCTAATATATAACTACATTGGGATATACTCTTTGAGTCCTATTTGTCGATCATCACATAACCAATAATACTAAAAATAATTGTACAACACACATTTTAAGACTCTTATGCATCAACCAAAAACATACATTTAAAACATATTTCTGAATTGGACATTAACTAGACTAGGTCATGACTGGACGCCTTTGCACTCTACTGTTTGAACATCTTTGTCAGCTACTTATCATCTTTGTTTGAGGTGAGTTCTCGTAGCCCCACTTTTTAAACTCTTTTCCATTGGGGGAAAATGATACTCAAATCTATTTCAAACTGCTTTTACTTATGTGCAAAACTTATTATTCTTTGGACAATGCTATGTACCTATAATTGCGTATGTGAATGCTATTTGAATGTTATGAGATCTATTTATGCAAAGTTCTATTTGGACTTCTTCTTAATACTACTTAGCCGACTGTGTAGCTCCAGCTCGTAGGCGATAGGTTTGGAAATCTATAAGCGCATGGACCACTATTGATTTGTTGTTTGGGCTTGGACTGCTATGGTATGATGTGTTGTTATGTTGGAAATCTAATTACTAGTGCTTGCATTTTGCTTTCATATTGCACTATTGTCTACTATTAAATTCTAGCACGACAACTGGGTTTACTTCTAAACCTACGAGCTCACCAACTTTATGTTGACCTTTTCAAGTATCATTTTTAGGTGAAGTAAATGCTCAATGATTTGTCAAGTTAACAGGCCTATTAACAGACTTAAGATTATCTAATGAGGATTCATTCTTTGGAAACTGCATTTTAGGAGTTATCTATGTTATGTTCTAGATCATTAGACACGTGTCACTCCGATGTTAAGGAGTTGATTTGTAATAATTCAAACTATGTGATGTGTGATTCGAGTTGTCTTAGCACAAGTTCCATACTTGTTGTCGGAGGACGTCGTAGCACTTTGTTTCAATGCTTGTAGTATTCTTTATACTAACGCATTGTGTTATGACGATCAATTCCTCTATCACACCTTATGTTTCCACCTTAGTCAGGGTGTGACACCGGAGCCTCAACCACAACCCTTACCTCATTGTCCATCCTTAGATGTAAGTTTAGGAAACGAAAGAGGCTCTAAACAACCCATCAAACCACATAGTCCGGATAGTTTTAGGATGAAGGCAATAGATCCTTTGACCATTTATACACCACCTTCACCTCACGTGGCATCTTTCCACCTTAGGGATTTGTATTGTTATTATCACCCATGCATAGATTGCCCTAAGAAACATTATGGATTTAAAGCTGGTATATTAGGACAAAGTGGATCCCTAGGTGTTGATTTTTCGAATTTAGAGATGATAAAAGATGATTGGGAATTAGAATTCAAAGAAGTTTCTTTTCTAAGAAGAGGACTTAATTTACCCGTTAGGCCAAAAGAAGTAGAAAAGGTTAGGATTAAAGATTCACACCATTTAGAGCATATATTTCAACAAGTTTTCTAACATGTGGCTCCTCTTCACCACAATGGTGTACCGTTACTATCACCCGCACTTGACCTTAAGTGTAGGGGAACCCTCCCCTTTATCTGTTAAATAAGGGTAGAGTCAGTGTGTTTAACCTTAGATTTAGATTCCTGACTCAGTTTAGACGAATTAACTGATCTAGATGATTCATGCCGTGGGATCAAGGTTAGATTCTTAAATCTTACGAGATGAGTTAATATTTTTGTCCATCGGCATTTGCACAAGTTTGGTTAATTCATTTATTTTGGATTCTTGTTTATTGTTCTCGACTTTAGTAGGGACTGAAGTAGTGACTGGTTCAGTAATTTCAACATTGAAAGGTCCTGATACACTGTTACTAGAAGATTCTTGTGTGTTAGGCTTTATATGTTTGACAATGCCTAAACCAGGTCTCTCCCTTGAAGAATTTTTTGAATAAGTCAATGGTATGACCTGTTGGGAATTATGTTTTTCTTACTTAGTACTGTTTGTGTTAGTTAGTTAGTACTGCCAGTTCCACCAACACAACAAGCCCCTCACACTCTATCAACCATTAAACTCCTTATTCTGAAGAAAGGCGAGTATGACATATGGGCCATGAAAATGGAACATTACTTAGGGAATACAGACTATCCTAAGTCATACAAAAAGGAAATGGTCCTGTACAAGTCTCAACAGATACAAATGGACAAATAAGGGTTTTGCCTCTTAAAACTACTAAAGAGATTTTGGCTAGAGAGAGAAAGAAAAGCAAGGACTACCTTGCTCATGTCTATACCAGAAGACTATTTAGCAAAATTTCACAAAATGACTAATGCTAAAGAGATGTGGGAAGCTATCAAATCCAAATTTGGTGGCAATGATGAATCTAAGAAGATGCAGAATACATTCTAAAGCAACAATTTGAAAGCTTTTCTGTATCTAACTCAGAAGGATTGCATAAAGGTTATGACATGTTTCAGAGTCTTCTGAGTCAACTTGAGATTCATGGTGCAGACGTCTCCACTGAAGATGCCAATTAGAAGTTCCTTAGATCTTTACCTGCTTCCTGGTCCCAAGTATCCTTGATCATGAGGACCAAGCCAGGAGTGGATAGTCTTAGTTTTGATGATATCTACAACAATCTTAGAGTTTTTGAGCCTGATGTTAAAGGTTCTACTAGATCATCTTCTAATGCACAGAATGTCGCCTTTGTTTCTTCTAGCACTAGCAGTACTAATGATGTTAGTACTGCTTATGGTATTTCTACTTCTTCTGGCCATAACTCACAAAGGGAAGGCTCTTCATCATACACTGATGAACTCATGTACTCTTTCTTTGCTAATCAATCAAGTGGTCTACAATTGGATCATGAGGATCTTGAATAGGTTGATGAGTTTGATTTAGAAGAGATGGTTTGAAATGGCAAGTGGCCATGATTTTCATGAGATTAAAGAAGTTTTAGAAGAAGACTGGGAGAAAGCTGCAGTTTGATGCCAAGGAACCAGTTGGCTTTGAAAAGACCAAGGTTGAGTGCTTCAATTGACATAACACATGGCACTTTGCTAAAGAGTGCAAATCAAAAGGAAATCAAGAAAGCAGAAAGGGAGATGCAAGGAACACTGGATATAAAGCACAAGACAATGAGAGGAGACCTGGGAAACAGGAGGAACCTAAAGCTTTGTTAACTCTTGATGAAGATGGTATTGATTAGACTGGTCATGCAGAAGATGAGCAAGAGAACTTTGCTTTGATGGCTTACAGTAATTCAGGCTCGGAAACTGAGGTAACATCTTGTTCAAAAGAATGTGAGGAATCTTATGCTAAGCTTAAGAAATTATATGATGAACAAAGGGAACAACTTGGTGATGCTAGTATAGAAATTCAAGCCTATACTCAAGCTTTAAAAAAGGTAGAAGCTTAATTGGTCTGTCATCAGAAAAATCAACTTGTTTATGAAGAAAAAAGCAGGTTTATGAAAATTGATTTAGATGATAAAAATAATGTGCTCATATATCATAAGAAACTATTGGCAGAAGCTGTAAATGAAAAGGAAGAATTAAAAACCAAACTTGAAAATTTTCAAAGTTCTTCTAAAGGTCTTAGTAAATTGCTAAATAGTCAGATGAGTGCTAAGGACAAATCTAGGCTTGGGTATGGAGATCAAATACATGAAGGTGTTTTAAGTTATGAAAATGAAGTTCTTGAAAGTGTATTTGACAATAGGTCTAGTGATGTAAAAGATAGTCATGTGTATGATAGATTTATAAAAGTTGAAGGAATGCATGCAGTTCCCCCTTCAGTGACAGGAATATACATGCCTCCTAAATCTGATTTTGGAATAGATGAGTCAAAGTTTACATATAGTCCAAAACAGTCTAAAACTAGTGAATCTGATGCTAAAACCAGTGAATTTGCCTCTTGTGAATCTAATTCTAGTGTAGAAACACTTGAATCTATGCCTAAACCAGCTGTAAATGAACCCAAAGCTTTTAGTAAACCTAAAGTTTGGTCTGATGCTCCTATCATTGAGGAGTATGAGTCAGACAGTGATGATGAATATGTGATTAAACCTTTAAAAGAACAGGAAAACCCTAGTTTTGCTTTTGTTAATACTGTTAAGCATGTAAAAACTCCTAGGAAAACTGTTAAAGTGCAAAACACATATAATCAAAGTCCTAAAGTTGACAAGAGAGATTAGAATGGTTTAATGTCCAAAAAGTTAGGTTTGGGAATATGTGTTTACTAGAAAGGCATGTTTTGTATGTGGCAGTTTTGGTCATCTTATTAGAGATTGTGATTTCCATGAGAAAAGAATGGTTAAACATGTTGAATTGAACAAACAGAAGGGTAAGGGTACTGGTCAAGGGGAGAATAGACCAATGTGAAACAATGTGCAAAGATTGAATCACCAAAACAAGTTTGTTCCAAAAGCAGTACTAACTAAAACTGGCGAGATTTCGGTAATGATTTTTTTTCTGCGAAGACAAAATCTTTCTAGTCAAGAAGCAGCAACTAGTGCTGCTAGAAAAGTTAATACTGCTAGACCCATTGTAAATGAAATCAGACCAAGAACTAACTTTTATAAGTCTCATTTATCTATTAGAAGGCCATTTAATAGAACAACAACACCAAAAGCAAATTTTACAAATCATAAAGTAAATACTGCTGGGGACAAAACAATTAGTGCTGTTGGGGGAAATAGGGAAACTGCTGTTAAGGCCTCAGCAGGTTGTAATTAGAAATCCAAAAGACATTACTGGAACAAAGTCTCCAATTACAATAGTAGATCAAACTCTAGTAAAAATGATAATTTTAAAGATCCACTAGGCAGACCCAAGTCAGCAATGGCTTGGGTCCATAAGAGAAACTAATTTATCTTATTTGATGTGCAAGATGATCCACAAAAAACTTTAAAGAACAAAAGAATTGTTGATAGTAGATGTTCCAGGCACATGACTGGGAACAAAGCCTACCTTGTTGAATATCAAGACTATAATGTGGCCAAGTTTGCTTTGGAGGAAGTTAAGTCAATAACTGGGAATGTAAAATAATAACTGTAAAGTTTAGATTTTAAGGATGTGTACTTTGTGAAAGAACTAAAGCAATTTAATCTCTTTTCTGTGTCACAAATGTGTGACAAGAAGAACAAAGTTCTCTTCACAGACTCTGAATGTCTTGTGCTGTCTCCTGACTTAAGTCCATGAATGAAAAACAAGTATTATTTAGAGTCCCCAGACAAAACAATAAGATAATAGTTTCAACCTAGAGAAGCATTGTTTGTTTTGTAGTCGAAGTTTGAAAGATTTTCGTTAGCAGATGGAATTTAAATGATATGTGATTATTTGGGTTCATTATGTCTTTGGAGAATCGATGATGGCTACATATGGAACTGAGTTTGTTAGTGCTGATCTTTTTGGTTAATAATGGTAGGAGCAAAAAGTTAGTACTTGCCAGGCCAAAACTAGACTGCCAGGCAAAAGTTAGTACCGCTGGGTTACCGTTAGAGAAGATACTGCTAGGGGTCTAAAGTGTAAATTGTAACGGTTTCTTCGCCATTGGGTTTGTTCACCCTATATAAACCATTCCAAATTGTACAATTCACTCACCTAATCTCTCTCTCAAGCTCTCAATTCATAAACCCTAATCCCTCTAATCGACGACAATCCTAATTACTCAAAATTAACAACAATGGCTGCCTTTGAATCTTGCCCCAAGCATAACATGGTTGTGTATTTAGAAAAGACTGAAGGGAATGCTCAGTTTCATGAGATTGTGGACTTTCTATTGCGAAGCTTGATTTTCTATGCTCTCACTGTAAGTCCTAATGTCTCTACTTCCCTTATTGAAATTTTGAAACTCACAGTGACCTCAGAACAGTTCAATAATGTCAGTCAAATCAAAAGCCACTGTTTAGTTGGACAGACAGTATTGATCTCAGATCAATCAATTAAAGAGATCTCTATTTAATTGATATAAATGGGATTTGATTGTCTCACAGTTGCAGGGTATTTATGAAAACATCCATTAAGGGGTCTGAGGGATCTTACAAACTCTTACTTTTCAAAAATCCCTCTTCTCTTTACAATGGAAGTACCTCATTCATACCATCATTCATTGTCTTAGCTCAAAAAGTACTTCTTTGGATCAATTTCCCACTAATGTTGCATCAGCAGTGATTTGCTTAGCTACTGATAGAACATTTAACTTTTTTAAAATGATTTTTGATGGTATGAATAAGAACTTGGAGGCTAAAAAGAAATTTCTTATGTATCCAAGGTTTGTTCAAGTGTTTTTAAACAACCAGCTTCAAAATATACCTGCCCCTTTGGATAATCTTCCACTACCAGTTCTTTCTAAAAAGGTTTTTACTAATATGACAAGAAGAGGACTCCACTTTTCAGGACATGTGACACCTTTGTTTCCTACTATGTTAGTACCTACAGCAGTAGAAGAGGGTGAAGGTTCAAGAACACACACTGAACCCCAACCAACACCCTCTCTTACTCAACCTAGTGTAGGCGATCAAACCCATGTTACTGAATCATCTTCTAGACCAGAAAACACCCAAAACTCTAGGAACACCTTAGAGGGCACTGGTAGGAGTGAAGGGGATCAGGTTCAGTTACCCCATGATAGTCCTCTTTCAGGAGGTCACACATCTGACAGAGCTGAGGGTGGCTTGAACCTAGAGGAGTTATTTGTTCTTCGCACTAACTTGTCAAACAGGGTTATTGCTTTAGAGACTTCCAAGGATGCTCAGGCTGTAGAGATCCTTAAATTGAAAACTCGCATCAAGACGCTGGAGAAGAAATGTAAGCCCAGCATCTCACACCACAGAGCATGGTTAAGGAGTGTGTCTATTTTATCCATGAAGAAAAAGTTGGGTAAGAAGGAGTGTGTATCCAAACAGGGGAGGAAAAATGCCAAACCAAGACCAACTTTGGATGACAGTGCCTTTGATAATCTTGATGCTGATTTAGCTCATGGTATGGACTATATGGACACAGAGGAAGTTGTGAATGAGGGGAGGTAAAGTAAAGAGACTGAGGAGCTAAATGTGACACATGATACAAAGGTTTTAGAAAAAGGAGGAAACAATGAAGAACCAGTTAATGATGCTGGTAATATAGGAGTTAGTACTGCTGTGCCTGAAGTTAGTAATGTTAATATTAGTACTGCCAGCAGACCAGAAGTTAGTACTGCTACTCTATGGGGGGGGGGGGGGGGGGGGGGGGGGGGGGGGGGGGGGGGGGGGGGGGGGGGGGGGGGGGGGGGGGGGGTGCTCCTCCACTACAACAAGTTGTGGTTTGATAATTAAGATATAACACTTGCTAAACTCTGGTGAAAATGAAAGGATGAACAAGGCAAAGCTAAAAGAGTGGCTATTAAAGGAAGTTGAAGAATCTGATAGCCTGCAAAATCAGTTTTTAACTTAGAGCCCTTCTACAAAAGACCCTAAAGATAAGGCAAAGGTGGTTCTTGAAGAGGAGCCTGAGCCTGCAAACAAGCTAAAGAAAAGTGACTTGGATGCAGCTCAATTGGCTATGGATGAAGAGGTTGTAAGACAGTTTAATGTTGAATTGCAAGCAGAGTTAGAAAGAGAAAGGGTTGCTGCTGAAGAAGCTACTCAGGCTATCTTAGCTAGCGAGTTTGATGAAATCCAAGCAAGGATGAATGCAGATACACTTTTAGCTGAAAGACTTCAAGAGGAAGAAAGGGAACAATTCACTATTGAACAAAGAGCTAAATTTTTGCATGATACTATTGCAGCTTAGAGGAACTTTTTTGCAGAACAAAGAGCAGTAGCTATCAGGAGCAAATCTTTTACTAAAACTCAGTTAAGAAATCAGATGATAACTTTCTTAAAGAATGTGGGAAGATATACACACGGTAAACTAAGAAACAAGAAGTTTGAAGAAGTTCAAGTTTTGTATGAAAAAGCAAAGAAGTCTATTCAAGACTTTGTTCCTATTGGTTCTGCTAAAGATGAAAGATTGATAGAGAAGATGAATAAGAAGGAAGCTGGTGAAGATACTTCAAAGAAGGAGAAGGTTCTTAAAGAACCTGACAGTACTAAAATGGAAGTTAAGCAAAAAGAAGTTGAGGATAGTATCAGGAAGAGACCAGGTACAATATTAAAGATGAAAGCAAGAAAGAAGGTAAGGAAGCACACACATGCTGATAGTGATGCTTCAAAGAAGAAAAAAAGAAGTCCAAGAATGAAAAGAATGTCTAAGAGGAAGAAGACAGATTCTGACCTTGAAGAAGAAGAGCATCTAAAGACTTTTCTGAAGATAGTTCCAGATGAAGAAGGAATAGTAGATTATGAAGTCCTGGAGAAGAGATTTCCAATTATTAACTGGGAATCAAAATTCTATCATTATGACAGACATGGAGCAGAGGGCATCTACTACAGGATCTTTAGATCTGATGGAAGCTCTAGATGGATTAAAACTTTTTTTGAGATGGTGACAAGGTTTGATAGGCTGGATCTTGTGGAGTTATATAACCTGGTGATGCAGAGGTTTGAAACAACTACTCCAGAAGGTGTTGATCTAGTTCTTTAGGGAGATTTAAAGACAATGTTTGATGCAAATGCAAAAGATGAACTCTGGCAGAATAAAGAAAGATGGAATCTTAAGAGCTGAGATTTCTATAAGAATTGTGGGGTTCATACTTTGATACTAGAAGATGGTACTGAGAATCATATGCTTGTAGAGAGGAAGTATCCACTCACAAAAGAAACACTTGAAAAGATGATGTCTTTAAAGTTAGTAGCTGAGTCTACAAGTGATGGTGCTTATAATCTGCTTAGAACATTCAAAGCGTATTGAATGAATCTAGAAGCAATGATGAATTGTGAAGGATCTTAGAGTGTTGGTTTTATAACCCTAATGAGATACAAAGTCTATCGATGTAGACTATCATTAGGCATATTTAGGAAGAGCCATTTAATCAAATTAGATAATGAATATGGGACTATCACTAGTGGTGCTCAATTCAGGCTAAACACGACCATTTTTACGGGTTATACACCAAACCCAACTTTACCCTTGGAAGCAATTCAACCGTTAGGTCAAATTGAATTTCTAGTGCATTAGATTCTCTAGTAGCCATTCTTATGTCAGACAAAATAGAATTCTTATATTTGCCTAATGAAGTGTAGCAAAGATAAAATTTGTATTATCTTTTCATAGAGGCCTAACACGACTCAACTAGCATACTTTAATTCCGGTTCGCATAATCCTAATCAAGATGTGTAGGATTCTAAGATAAGCATAAGCAAGATGTTTTATTCTTTTGTTCAAGATCTATAGGTTATTTGGTTTTGATTACATATTTCTTGATTTAATGGATGTCTTATACTTAGTCATCTTACGTGTGTAGTTGTCACATGTGATATTTAACGTGTTTGGTTTTTCAAACACTAAGAGATGTGCTTATTTGTGACAATGAAAAATATATTATGTTTAGAGTGTGTTGTGAATTATGTTTTCCTAACTTAGTACTGTTTGTGATAGTTAGTTAGTACTGCCAGTACATTTGTTAGTACTGATAGTAGAGTTAGTACTGTTAGTAGTAAGTTGGTACTGCTAGCATATATTAGTTAGTACTGTTAGGAGATATGCATGAGTTATATTAGGAATAGATATGCGTTATCTTTTCACACAGTTTGTAAGCCCATTAGGGTTTCCTTGGTATATAAAAGGAACCCTATTGCACTAGTTAGATATACAAGTTTCACAAATATTCATAGTTAGTATTCTGTAACCTAGCAGATTAATAGTAATCAAAGTTCTGTTTTATTCATTGTTCTTCTTAGCAGTATAAGTTAGTTTCCGCATAACTTATATTGTTCATAGTCATTGTTTCTCTTGTAGTTAGTTTGGATCTATCCAGATTGGCTACCACCCTTAATAGGCTAGAGAGATCTATTCAGATTGGGATCAACAAGTGGTATCAGAACTTGTTGAGAAACTATGAGTAAGAAGAACTAAAATAGATCGGTTATAAACCTTTACCTTTTAGATCTATTCACTGGCAGGAGAAGATGAAAATCATGATGAAAATGTTAACATTCCACCACCAGTTCCACCAACACAACAAGCCCATCACACTCTGTGAACCATTAAACTCCATATTCTGAAGAAAGGTGAGTATGACATATGGGCCATGAAAATGGAACATTACTTGTGTCCTACAAACTTTTTTATATATGGGAAGTCGTATAAAAAGGAAATGGTTCAGTAAAAATTGTAACTGATGCAAATAGACAAATAAAGGTTTTGCCTCCTAAAACTGTTAAAGAGATTCGGGCAAGAGAGTGACGAATGAAAAGCGCTAGGACTACTTGCTCATGTCTATACCTGAAGACCTTTAGCAATATTTCACTAATAATACTGATGTTAAAGAGATGTGGGAAGCTATCAAATCCAGATTTGGTGGCAATGATTAATCTAAGAAGATGCAGAAATACATTTTAAAGAAACAATTTAAAAGCTTTACTGTATCTAACTCAGAAGGATTGCATAAAGGTTATGACAGGTTTTAGAGTCTTTTGAGTCAACTTGAGATTCATGGTGCAGGCGTCTCCACTGAAGATGCCAATCAGAAGTTCCTTAGGTCTTTACCTGCTTCCTGGTCCCAAGTATCCTTGATTATGAGGACCAAGCCAGGAGTGGACAGTCTTAGTTTTGATGATCTCTACAACAATCTTAGAGTCTTTGAGCCTGATGTTAAAGGCTCTACTGGATCATCTTCTAGTACATAGAATGTCGCCTTTGTTTCTTCTAGAACTAGCAGTACTAATGATGTTAGTACTGCTTATGGTGTTTCTACTTCTTCTGGCCATAACTCATGTACTCTTTCTTTGCTATTCAATCAAGTGGTCCACAATTGGATCATGAAGATCTTGAACAGGTTGATGAGTTTGATTTAGAAGAGATGGATTTGAAATGGCAAGTGGCCATGATTTCCATGAGATTGAAGAAGTTTTACAAGAAGACAGGGAGAAAGCTGCAGTTTGATGCCAAGGAACCAGTTGGATTTGACAAGACCAAGGTTGAGTGCTTCAATTGCCACAACACAGGGCACTTTGCTAGAGAGTGCAGATCAAAAGGAAATCAAGAAAGCAGAAGGAGAGATGCAGGGAACACTGGATATAAAGCAAAAGACAATAGGAGGAGACCTGGAAAACAGGAGGAACCTAAAGCTTTGGTAACTCTTGATGGGGATGGTGTTGATTGGACTGGTCATGCAGAAGATGAGCAAGAGAACTTTGCTTTGATGGCTTACAGCAATTCAGGCTCGGACACTGAGGTAACATCTTGTTCAAAAGAATGTGTGGAATCTTATGCTAAGCTTAAGAAATTATATGATGAACAAAGGGAACAACTTGGTGATGCTAGTATAGAAATTCAAGCCTATACTCAAGCTTTAAAAAAGGTAGAAGCTCAATTGGTCTATCATAAAAAAATCAACTTATTTATGAAGAAAAATTTAGGTTTATGAAAATTGATTTAGATGATAAAACTAATGTGCTCATATATCATAAGAAACTATTAGCAGAAGCTGTAAAAGAAAAGGAAGAATTAAAAACCAAACTTGAAAATTTTCAAAGTTCTTCTAAAGGCCTTAGTAAACTGCTAAATAGTCAGATGAGTGCTAAGGACAAATCTGGGCTTGGGTATGGAGATCAAATACATGAAGGTGTTTTAAGTTATGAAAATGAAGTTCTTGAAAGTGTATTTGACAGTAGGTCTAGTGATGTAGACGATAGTCCTGTGAATGATAGATTTGCAAAAGTTAAAGGAATGCATGTTGTTCCCCCTCCAATGATAGGAATCTACATGCCTCCTAAATCTGATTTTGGAATAGATGAGTCAAAGTTTACATATGGTCCAAATCAGTCTAAAACTAGTGAATATGATGCTAAAACTAGTGATTTTGCCTCTTGTGAATCTAATTCTAGTGTAGAAACACTTGAATATGTGCCTAAACTAGCTGTAAATGAACCCAAAGCTGTCAATAAACCTAAAGTTTGGTCTGATGCTCCTATCATTGAGGAGTATGAGTCAGACGATATTGATGATGAATATATGATTAAACCTTCAAAAGAACAGGAAAAACCTAATTTTGCTTTTATTAATACTGTTAAGCATGTAAAAACTCCTAGGGAAACTGTTAAAGAACAAAAGACATGTAGTTCGAGTCCTAAAGCAGACAAGAGAGACATGAATGGCTTAATGTCCAAAAAGCTGGATTTGGGATATGGGTTTACTAGAAAGGCATGTTTTGTATGTGGCAGTTTTGATCATCTTATTAGAGATTATGATTTCCATGAGAAAAGAATGGCTAAACATGTTGAATTGAACAAACAGAAGGGTAAGGGTACTGGTTAAGGAGAGAATAGACCAGTGTGGAACAATGTGCAAAGTTTGAATCACCAAAACAAGTTTGTTCCAAAAGTAGTACTAACTAAAACTAGCAGATTTCCAGTTAATGCTGCTAGACAAAATCTTTCTTGTCAAGCAGCAACAACTAGTACTGCTAGGAAAGTTAATACTGCTAGACCCATTGTGAATGAAATCAGACCAAGAAATAACTTTTATAAGTCTCATTCAACTATTAGAAGGCCATTTAATAGAACAACATCACCAAAAGCAAATTTTACAAGTCATAAAATAAATATTGTTGGGGACAAAACAGTTAGTGCTGTTTGGGGCAATAGGAAAATTGCTTTTAAGGTCTCAGCAGGTTGTAACTGGAGATCCAAAAGACTTTACTGGAACAAAGTCTCCAAATACAATAGTGGATCAAACTTTAGTAAAAATGTAAATTCTAAAGATCCACTAGCCAGGCCCAAGTCAGCAATGACTTGGGTCCTTAAGAGAAATTAATTTCTCTTATTTGATGTGCAGGATGATCCACAAAAAGCTTTAAAGAACAAAGGAATTGTTGACAGTGGATGTTCTAGGCACATAACTGGAAACAAAGCCTACCTTATTGAATATCAAGACTATAATGGTGTCTCTGTTGCTTTTGGAGGAAGTAAAGGAATTGTAGATCCTAAGTTCCCTAAGAAGGTCTACAAAGTTGTAAAAGCTCTGTATGGTTTACACCAAGCTCCCAAAGCCTGGTATGCTACTTTATCTACTTTCTTGTTGAAGAGTGGATACAGAAAAGGAACCATCGACAAGACTCTTTTCATCAAGAAGGACATGAATGATATCATGTTAGTGCAGGTTTATGTAGATGATATTATTTTTGGTTTTACAAAGAAGTCTTGGTGTAATGAATTTAAGGCATTGATGAAGAGGAGATTCCAGATGAGTTCTATGGGAGAGCTTACCTTCTTTCTTAGATTACAGGTCCAGTAGAAAGAAGATGGTATTTTC
>BQNB010064701.1:0-35218 GCA_026074375.1 Tanacetum coccineum | reverse complement strand
ATGTTCCATCTTCTTCTTCTCTTGTCAATGACAGGTTATCCAGATTTTTTCTAGAATCTGGACTCCGGATGCTTAAAACATATGACAAGAAACCGCTCTCAGCTCATGAACTTCGTCAGTAAATTTATGGAACTGTAAGATTCAGATTCAACCAGATTGCAAAGATTATGGGCTATGGTGACTATCAGCTAGGCAATGTAACTATCTCAAGGGTATATTATGTTGAAGGAATCAGACACAACTTGTTTTCTGTTGGATAATTTTGTGACTCGGATCATGAAGTTGCTTTTCGAAAAAAACACTTGCTTTATTCGGAATTTAGAAGGTGTTGATCTACTTTCGGGATCCAGAGACACAAACTTGTACACAATTTCTCTTTATGACATGCTAAAGACTTCTCCGATCTGTCTACTATCAAAATCTTCAAAGACTAAGAGCTGGTTATAGCACCATCAGTTATCTCATCTCAACTTTGGTACTCTAAATAAGCTAGCCAAAGACGGTCTTGCATGAGGCATTCCAAAGCTTAAATTTAAGAAAGATCATCTAGGCATGTGCATTAGGCAAAAGCAAGAAATCCTCTCATCAACCCAAAGCTGAAGACACTAACCAAGAGAAACTCTATCTTCTGCATATGGATTTGTGTGGCCCGATGCGTGTGGCGAGTATTAATGGGAAAAGGCATATCTTAGTGATTGTCGATGATTACTCAAGATTTACTTGGGTCAGATTTTTGAGGTCAAAAGATGAATCTCCAGAGGCCATCATTAAATGCATAAAAAATATTCAAGTTCGTTTGAATGCCACCGTCCGTAATGTTCGAACAGATAATGGAACCAAATTTGTCAATCAGACACTTCGCGAATTTTATGAAAATGTTGGCATCTCGCATCAAACATCTGTTGCCCGCACTCCTCAGTAGAATGGCGATGTCGAAAGGCGAAACCAAACTCTTGTAGAAGCTGCTCGTACAATGTTAATATTTTCTAAAGCTTCATTATTTTTATGGGCCGAAGCAATCAATACAGTGTGTTACTGTTAGCCTCAAAATAATGAGTCGAACAATGGAAGTTCGTTCATAACTATATTAGGTCTCAGTCATTAAATAATTATACGTTGTAATAGGCTACACGGGTAAACGGGCTCTTAAATGTAATCTAACCGGTCACGTGTATCGGGCGAAAGCCCAAGTAATCCCGAGCCCGGCCCGTAGAAATACCAAGGCATGAAAGCCTCTTGGTATTAAGTATAAATACCCCTCTCCAAGTATGGAGAGGGTGTTGATTCTTGTTGATTCTTGTTAATTCTCACATTGTAATTTTGCAAGTAATCATCCAACTCTATTTTTCTATCTACCTTTCTCTCTCTAACTTCTCTCTACAATTCTTCCAATTCTTCTCATCTTATTTTCTTGTTCATCATAATGAAGTGAAAGTGATATTTGGTTCCGACATTTGGTATCATTCGCCACGGGTGGGTTTGGTTTTTTTTTTATTTTGTTGTGGTGATTTTGTTTTTTTTAGTTTCGTTTGTGGTTTCGAGTTTAGGAGTTCACCTTGGTCTATCACGAAGTCTTTCTATGTGATTATTTCTTCGTTGACTAAAGCCAACGCAAGGACGGAAAGAGATTAAAACGTGGAAATGCAATTGTTTGGATTCGATCGAGTGATCTCTCTTCGAGGACCGAACGAGTGCGTTTCAGCTGTGATGAACCAATCGTGCAAAAATCTCGAGGATCGAAACTTGCTTATACTCAAGGATCGTTCAAGCTTGGATCGAACACAGTTACTCTTATGGATCGAAATAGGAAGGACTTCGAAACAAGAATGTAGATCGAACGAGTGATTTTTCGTTGGAATCGACTCGAGTAATTCTTTGCTTGGATCGATCGAGGGGATTCTGATTTGGAACGAACGACGAGACAGATCTATAACAGATTAGTCGATCTTCTTAGAACTCGAACTAGAGACGATTCTAGCGTTTTTTTTGAAACCGATATCTGCAATCGAACTAGGGGTTCGAACTTAGCTTTTCTTTTTGGACGAACTAGACCATCGAACTAGCATTAACCGATACGTGCATATCTTAGACAAACCGATCGAGACAAACACGAACTAGAGGGACCGAACTAATTGATTTATTTTCAGAACCGAAACTAGTACAAACCCGAACTATATGACAGAAACAACATTGAACCGAACTAGTCAGTTTTTGTTTTACGGTTTTTTCTTGATTTTGTAAAATCCCGTGAAAAAAAATTACGATTTTTTCTAGGTTTAAATCCAAGATTTGTAAAATCCCGTGAACATTAATTGTACTCAATCCACAACAACAATAACTTTACCTGCTTAAGATCCTACAAAATCCTTCTCACTTCATAATTCTTCAATCATTCATCATGACGACTCAAATTGCAACTTCCACAACCGGAAGTCAAATGCATAACAAACATATTGGCAGCTGTTCAAGGGATCGTCCACCAATGCTTGCAAAAGGACGATTGCACAATGGCGATCACGGTTCTTACGATACTTTGATCAAGACAAATGGTGATTGCCTTTCGAAGTGCTTTCTCACAGGTTTCTTATATTAAACAATGGTCACTACACCGCTGTTACCGACAACGGAGGATTCTCCAGAAGTTCCTGCCCAAATACATAAGTAGAGAAGTTCTGAATATGACTCCTGAGAACAAAGCGCATTATGAATTGACTAAAAGATGCGATTCATTTGATATTACTTGGATTGGTGATGAAATCTACTCTCATCGCGTCCGAGGCATGTCAGAGCTCAAGAAAGTGGAAGCCTCGAGAGGTTAAACTGGTGGATTCTCTCAATATTCAAGATGTCAGACAAACTTTTTTTTGGAGTTTGGTAATTACCTTCTACGATGGAGAAAAAATTGAAGTATTACTACACAAGATTCGACAAGATGATGAATGTATTGATCATTAACAATTTTGACAGTTGTCAACGATGCAAGTCAATGTTTCAATTTCTCTCAACAACTTCTACCAGAATGGCAAGATTTGTCACGATTGTGAAGCAACAACACAAGTTGGGATGAAGGTTCATATCTATAAGCTCTTTGACATTCTATAACATGACCAATGGAAGTTAATGAAAACTCCGTGCTGAAAGAATGCCAAGAATGCTAACCCATTTGCACTTGTTGCTACTGCTCAAACAATGCAGATCCTTATATCAACACCACAAACACCACAAATCATATTGCACCAACATCCAAAGTTCACTTCCAACAAGATTTCTCATGAAGCGCTACATGATACAAAGGCAAAGGATAGCCAAACCATCTCACACCTACATCTGAGTCTGCTTTGATGTTGACAGTGATATGAACAAGCTCAGAAGGACAAAGATATGGCAGTAGATTTTGGCTCTCATTGCAAAGTACTTCAAGTACTCTTACAAAACCTACCAAAACAACCTCAGAACTTCCTCAAAACACCAGAAAACAAGAATGTGGATATAATCCAAGATACAGATCTGACAATCAGACTGGTCAGTTTGGAATCAGAGGGCAGTAAATGTTGTTGGGGGGGTCTAGGAAACTGTAGGTGTCAGGTAGTGCAACATCTGGGATACAGTGCTTTAACTGCAAGGGAATTTGTCATTATGCTATGGAATGCAGGAAAGCCAAAACGGGTTAGAGACTTACACGTATCACAAGAAAAGATGTTGCTGTGTAACAAGCTGAGTAAGGTGGTTCAACTTCAAGCAGAAGCAATATGCTGGTTAGCAAGGAACGGATGAGAAATTGGATGAACAAGAGTTGCAAGCAACATACAGTGATATGGCAAAAGAATTCAAGATGGTTCCTAATGCAGTCAGGCACTGACGCTGAACCATTGGAACAGGTACACTACGATACTGATCATAATGTGTTTGCCAATGACTTACAACATTTTGAGCAATCTGAATCCATTAGTAACACATGTGCAGTGGAAACGGGTGATAGTAATGTCATTCCTGATTCACCGGATATGTGTGATAATGATATTCAGAATGACCAACATGATGTAGAATGTGATGATGAGTGTGCTGACTGTTTTTAATTGTAATTTAAAGCTTGATGTCGTACAATAAAAAGATACAAAAGCAATTAAAGAAAGCCAAATGCAACATTGGACTCCCTTCAGAGGTTAGACTGAGTGCCAGATCTTTCTTGGGAAACTAGCTAGATCTCTAGGAGAATCTAATAGTATCGGGATAGTTGTTTAGTTGCACTTTAAACATAAAACAGAATGAATTAGCGTTTGTTTTATCCCATTTCCCCATTTTTCTGATTTCTCGTATTTTTACTTTCTTTTTCTTTTTTTCTCTGTGTTGTCTTCTGGAGAGGTACAAGGTTTCATTGTATCGATACAGTTGACTATGGACCACTTGAACGTAGTTAAATGAATACCTAGGACATATTAGCTCAAAAGGACATTGACATTCAGAAGCGTTTAAAAGTTAAGGCCTACGAAATTTCTGTTGTCCAAGCAAAACACACTGAAGTAGTCAACATGGTCTTTTAACTAGTACATTACAAAGGTCTTGTCAAAGAGTAATAATCAAAGGTACTAACGGATCTGAAAACTATAGGAAGAGAAAGATATTGACAAAATGATTTCAATGGAACACCAATTAAAGTTTTCGAATGAAATTGTTTACAAACGGAGTCAATCAATCCAAACCATTCATATGTTAGCTCCCAAATGCCCTACATTTAATGGAAGACCTACCTTTGCCAATCTAATGTACCTCTGTGTGTGTAAGCTCAAAATGAGCACCCAGGTTTGTATGCTGATACACATGGACCAATATGATCCTGCATCCAGACGCATCCCTGATAGAGAAGAGATTCTGACTCTTGCTGAAGAGAGTCGATCTAAATTGAATAAAGACTTAGTAAAACCATTGACTACACGAGTTAAAATTGTCTTTATGAAATTTTCAAACCCCAGCCCAGCATTATGAAATTTCAGTTTAGCTCAGGCAAATGCAATAAGAAGAAAATGTGGAGAAATCATTTGTAAAAAATCAAACCCAAATGTTTTCAAAACATAGAATTTTTTCCAGTGTCTAATCAGTAAGAAAAGTAGACCAAGAATATTAATGTCATGACAAACAACATAAATCATCTCTTTTTCTTTTTTCGGTACGGATCGTCATTAAAGCTGGGTAAATAACATTCAAAACGGTCCATTCTGTATCTTCGACACCCCATCTACACAAGCTATGGAAATCTAGTTAAGAATGTTTGATTGTCCTCTTGCCCTTAAGACTCAGAATGATAGTCTCGCGTTTATACATGAACTTAAGCAAGAAATGCATGCAGATTTAAAGTACGTTGAATCTCTTGAAGATGAACTTGAATCTGATAAGGCAGAATTTTCCAACATGTATGATATGCTTTTGCAAGAATGTGTGTCTAAAGATGTTATGTGTTCTTATTTGCAAACTTCATCTGATTTAGATGAGATCACTGAATTACAATGCTTATATCTTCATAAAGTCATGGAATGTGACTGTCTTGCACAAAAGCTTTCTGAACAAACTGATTTTGTAAGTAAAGAGATTTACACTGAGCTTTTACAGCGTTTTGCTAGATTAGAAAAACACTCAATTTCTCTTGAAATCGCTTTACAAGAATGTCAAGTACAACTGAAAAATGACACAGTTTGCAAAGAAAGGGCGTCCAATGTATTTCGAAAAGAACGTGAACAATATGTTGAAATACAAGATTTGAAAGCTCAACTGCAAGAACATGAACATGGCATTAAGTGAGTTGAAAAAAACTCGTTGAAAAAATGCAAAGGAAAATTGTAGACACTAAGTTTGATAAACCATCTGTTGTTCGACAACCAAATGCTCAAAGGATTCCAAAACCATCAGTTTTAGGAAAACCGGCTCCTTTTTCAGACTCTCTTGAGAGAAAATATTTTGCAAAGAAAAGTCAGTTTTAAAAACTAATGAGTCAGAGAGTTTATCAAAACCAGTCACTCTAAGAATTTACTAAGACAGCAATGCAAGCTGTAAGAAACACAATGTGATTAACCAGGCATGTTAAAAAATTCGCCTGGCAAGTAGTACCACAACAAACTTAGCAGCACCACAGTTGAATCAGACTTTTAGGAATACTAATCCTCGCGCTTCTACACTCTAAATGAGTAGCTCACAAAACTATTGTTAGTAGACCACAGCCTAGGAGCCATCAAATGAAAGTAAGTCGTGCCCTACATAGTAATGCAGAAGCTTAAGAAGACTGAAGTAGAAGATACAACCTAGGATTCTAGTATTTCTAATAAAACAAGTCTCCCCCCGTAATGCTGTGTAATGACAGTTGTTATTCCCAGAAATTCGAATGCTATATGCAATTTGTGCTACTTGGTGGTTATTGTTTGTTTAATTCGAATCCTGGATGCTTGTGTTTCTAAAATTCTCTGATTGCGTGAATGCTAGAACTAGAAGCTAATGTAGTGCCTATTAGTACTTTGAAACCCAAAAGTCATGCGAACAATCTGTGGCAACTACCCCATAATGAAAAAAGTTGCATCAGAAATCCCACTATCACAAGTTCCAAGAGCTTACTATAGGATGCAGATAAGAAAAACGAGTAAGGCATGGAAATGGTGGATAGCTTAACAATGCCCATCAACATACAAATGGGTTCTAAAACACAGAAGAAATGGTTCCTAAGAAACAAAAGAATGGGTACTAAAGGTTAGGAAGGAAAGTGTGCCCTAAAGAGTAGCTTTTGCCGTAGATAATACATCTAGGAGTAACTAATGTCTTGAATCTCTCAAACACTTTAGTTTTTTTTGGATCCAATTTGATCATGTGTTCATCGTCTCTACTCTCTTGCAAGATTGTACAACTAATCCTATTCATTGTTGACATTTGGATGCACCAAGCATATGACGGGCATTGTATCACTGTGTGCAATTTTGTTGTAAAAATACTTGGGTACCGTTCGTTTTTGCATTGATCAATTGCTCCCATTCTCGGTTATGGAGATTTGTTCAGGAAACATCACGATAAAAGAGTTTACTATCGTAGATAGTATACAATCACAATCTTTTCTCAAGTTGGACAATTCTGTGATGCGGGAATTTGGTGGTTGCATTTCAGATATTACGTGTTTTGTTAGTGATTCTTAAGGGGAAAAACCGACTTACTATCTGGTAGATTGTGGATTATGATCTCTTTACAATATCCCTCAGGAAACAATACCTCATCAACTCTATTCTGTCTCCTGGCTAAAGCCTACCAAACTCCAAGCATGGTTTTGATCGAAGACTTTTCTAATCTCAACTTCGACTACATCAACTTGCTTTCAAAGAAAGATATTGTGATTGGTTTACTCAATACTGAAGTATAGTCAGGATCAACTATATGTTACCTCTTGTGAAGTGAGTATAAGCAAAGCGAAGCTCAGTTCAATCAAAGACTGTTCCAAGTTCATAAGGTTCGGTTGAATTTGCTTCACATGGACTTATGTGGTCCAATGCGGGTTGCTAGCCATCAATGGGAAGAAAATATATTTTGGTAATTGTCATGACTACGAAAGATATTACTTGGCATATTCTACGTTCCAAGGATGAAACACCAGAAGTTTTAAAAGACTTTCTCCGATGATCCAACGAAGATCTTCAAGCTCCCACAGGTAGTTTCTGTTCGCACTGACAGAGGAATGAGTTCTTTAACAAGAACATTAATGCAGCCCTACTTTAAACAGAAGCTAGGAATTGAGCCATCAAACTTCTATCCTACGCAACACCTGACAGAACGGCGTTGTCGCTGACGAAAACCGCCACCTTCGTTGAGGCTGCCGAACAATGCTTTAGCTTCTAAACTTCTCCTTTTAATCTCTTTTGGGCTCGAAGCAATCGCTAACCGCATGCTATACTCTTAACGATCTATATCATCTTCCACTCATGAGAAAACGGCATATCACATCATTAATGACAGAAAACCCTCAATCAAACACCTTCACATCTTTGGTTGTACATGTTACCTAACCAGAGATGGTGAAAACCTAGATAAGATGAAAGAAAAGGGATCAGTGCATTTTGGTAGGATACTCCACTTCGTCAACAGGGCTATCGGGGTCTACAACAATGAGAACAGGTTGATAGTTGAATCCATCCATCTCAGATTTGATGAATTCAAAGAGATGTCAGAGACGTCTGTTGCTAATGACACTTCAGGCTCGTCCCCAACGACAAAAGCAGTCAGATTATGAAAACATGACCGCAACAGAACTTACAAAATGTTTCATCCTTCAGCAGATTACAGCAGTTTCCATCACAAACAGGGTTGGATTCTTCTTTTTGTCCTTTGCACGTATGAATTTTTCATGTTGGTACTTTCGTGTCAACAAGTCTTCTTCCCCCACTGATATTATAAGCGTCACATAGACTCACACCCTTCAACGAATATTCAACCTAACAAATTCAGAACCATTCAAAATCTACAAAATGCTCATGTGAGGAAACAACATTGATCAAGCATTAATTTACCATCCTTTCTGTACAACCGGTAGACAGAAATTGCTGGTCTTCCTCACGCAATAGTGGTTATTCAAAATGTGCTTAACTTCAATTCAACCTCAAAATTCTGAATACCGATCGGCAAAAGATCACCCATTAACTCATGTTCGTGGAATTCCATCCAAGCCACGTCAAACAAGACGACCACTTGCAACCAATCCTGAATTGTGTATTGTTCGCTCTACCGTGAGTAATTGTTGAAACCAAAAACTTTAAGGAAGGAATGGCTGAGTCAGCATGGGATAGAAGCTATGCAGTGATGAAACTTATCAGTTTGACAGACTACAAGTATGGGAACTCGTGACTAACCTTTTGGCTAGGACGTAATCAAGCTGAAGTGGTTAATGGAAAAACAAAAAGGATGTAGGGACAAACTGTAATTCGCAATAAAGCAAGACTTGTAGCAAAGGGTTATGCTCAAGGAAGAGGGTATTTGATTTGGACGAAATCATTGCTCAGGGTTGCTCGCTTGGAGGCTGTCAGGATTTTTGTCGCATATGCTGCACACAAGTCTTTTCCAATTTACCAGATGGACGTGAAAACGGCTTTTCTTAATGGTCCACTGAAGGAGGAGGTTTATGTTGCACAACCAGACGGATTTGTTGATCCTGATCATCAGAAAAGTTTACCGTCTAAGGAAAGCTCTATATGGATTAAAAACAAGCTCCGAGAGCATGGTATGATGATCTCTCAAAATTCACTGATATCCATAGTTTTTTCTAAATGGTTCATTGACCCGTCTTATTCACGATAAAAACAGGAGGAAATTATACTTGTGCAAATTTACGTAGATGACAATATTTTTGGTTCCACTCAAACCCTTAATTTTCAAAACGTTTTGGAAAAATTAATGCCAAAAACGGTAGATTTGAGATGTCCTTAATGGGGGAAATGAAATTCTTTTTAGGACTTCAGATCCACCAATCCCCACGCGGTATTTTTATCAATCAGGCCAAATATACTTTAGAGATTCTGAAAAAACATGGTATGGAAAAAGGACAAAGCATTGGTACACCAATGACTACGAAACCTAAATTAGATGAGACTTGAGTGGTGAACCCGTAGACAAATTGACTATGTAGCAAAAATCGGGTCACTCATGTATTGATATCTAGTTGACCCCCACCCCCCCCCCCCCCCCCCCCCCCAGACATAGTAAAAAGTGTATGTTATTGTGCATGATATCAAGCGAAGACCGACTGAAAACACCTCAAAGAGGTCTAAAGGATCTTCGATACTTAAGAGGTACCATTCTTACATGGGTCACACCCTGCTGGTGTATCACGACCAGGGTTCTGGCTTTGATCTAACTGCTTTTTCAGATTGGCGATCATGCGGTTGCCTGATACTCGCAAAAGCACTTTGCGGATACAGTTCTTAGTGATAAGTTAGTATGCTGGATGCCAAAGAAGCTAGGATTTGTACTGCAATGTCTATCAGCAGAGGCTGAATACGTGGGGTATCAGCAAGTGTGCTCAAGTAATGTGGATGCGGAAATCAACTTCCAGATTATGGCTTCAACTAACAACAAAATACCGTCTGTATTGCTCGACTCTAGTCTGCAATAGCAATCGCATCGCTACCGTTACAGCACTCCCGTTCCAAGCATATCCGTACTCGGGTATCCTTCATAAAGGAACAGGTTGAAAACGGTATATTGTATTGTACTTTTGTAAGAACTGAATTACCAATTGGCTTACATGTTATAAAGCACTTTCCTCGAAGAAAGGATTCTGTATTCGTAGACGAATTGGTTGTGATGTTTGACTCCACAGAAACAGGGCAGGTTCAGTGACAAAAGAATTTGTTATGATACTTCATCAAACATCAACATGTAAATTTTCACATAAAAACAATACAAAAAAATAAAATATCAAAATGAAAATACAAAATCAAAAAAATAGAAAAATGTTTCAAAATATATTCTTCTCGACATGTCTTTGGGAAATCGTAACCATTTAAGTACCTAGGAAATGTTGATTATATCGACACGGGCGTGTAAAATGAGTTTCGAACAGGAGTTTCAAATGCTTTCAAAACATGTCATTTCTAATTTTTCTTAATGGATTATGTGCAAATATGAGTACATAACCCAAACTTCAAAGAAAGGAAAGTTTATCTCTAAAAGATAACTTATCCTAACAACGAGAAAATCACACGTTTCTAGGTTCTTGAGCTGTTCTTACAGACATCAAAGTTTTAAGCTCAAGAATAAGGACAGTGTACGCTTATGTGCGCCTTACCCTTAGGTTGGAAGAGAAGTCTATCGAAATGATGTTTTTCAAAATGTTGAACACAATTTTACATGGGAATTTCTCATGCCAATTCATAATCTCGCCTCACCAAAAATTGGTATGCTTCAAGACACTCCATCTTTCAAGGGGGAGTTTTTTCGATAAAACAAAAGTTTAATGGAGTTTGGATACCTCTATCTCACGACATTCTTATGTATTAAACCATTCCCAAAAAGTCTCTTAATAACAACAAGATAATAATGACAATTCAATAGAATGATAGTTATAAGATGTCTAAGTGTTCAACCTCAAAATTTATATCGATTTTACAACTTGGTATCATTTTTATTGGTGTCAAACATATGTGAAAATTGAGGGGGAGGCAATATGAACAGTTCCACATAATTCATGCTTAGCTTATTCAACATTTTTCCCATGGCTTTTTCAAGACAAATTTTAATCACACAGTATTTCAAAATCTAAGTGACTTAGAATTTAAAATAAGGGGAGAAATGTAATTAAAATGTGATCTAAAAGACTCAAAGTGCTATTCGAAAAAGGTTTTATGGTTACGATCTCATACCCTACAACATCTTATTTAAGACGATTTGAAGAAATAAAGGTGGTATGGTTAGGTATTTGTCCTATGATCAAACCAGAAACGGTGGGATCTACCCCAAGGATCCACTCCATAGTTTGAAAGTAGCAGTCCTTAGGTATGAGTGGAGATGAATGTATATAAGGGAAGCAATGCGACTATGATTGAGCTAACAACTGGACAATCACAACAAGGTGTTAGTAAGGATGTCCTGGTAAACATTGAAGGGGTTGAAGAATTAAATATAAATGTAAGGATAAAGGGTGAAAAGAATGAAAAAAGAGGGGGGGGGGCCCCCCACCTCAACTTAGGCAGAAACGGGTCGATACCATATGTTGTCAGATTCACCATGTTGATTGCTGACATTGAAGTCGACATATGGGAACCAGTGATGCAATGCACAACCTTTCCCCACGCCATTCTGGTTCTCTCAAAGTAAAACTTTGTCTCAATTTGTCCGAGTCACACGACTTCTATTGAGCTTTCCACTCCGAGTTAGTGATATATTGAATAGGTGGCAGTCTGCTCCAGCCTCCGATTACTAAAACCAAAACGCACTAATCGAGTCTAGAGCCAAGAGATCCATAAATAAATCTCATTAGGACACATTCCATTACTAACACTTGTTGAACACCAATAAGTTCACAAGCTGTTAACAAGAGTCCTACGCATTATCCTTGTGATTGTGCCAGAACATCCGAGTGATACTTATGTACTCACAATGAAGATGGAAATCCTGCTTGAGCCAGCATCAAACAAGCTCTTGGTAGGTGACTTGCGAGATTCTATATGAATCAAACTTGTGTCAACTGGAAAGAAACGATGGTGCGATTCAATGTGAATCAAACTTGTTCCAGGAAATGAATTGACGGCTTAATCAGAAAGATAGTAACTATCTGATTCACTCTTACCGTGTTGTCTGCTTTGAGACGTTCCGGTAATGAGAACTAGCAAGCATGGTAAATCTAATACATCTGTGTTAGAAGATCCTACGCTTTGAGCTGGAAACCCTGTCAAGGAGATTCTTTGAATCTACCTGATCACAGGTACAGTATTTATACTGTAAAACGGTCCTACGGAACCGGAGGTTAATCTAACCAAATCCGGACGAATGACAAAGCCATATTCGTCCACACGCTTTATTGCTAACTGTTTTATTTCAGGATACATAAAGATGGAGATGGTGATGCCTTATTCCAGCTGAAGTCGGATTCATTACCACATGCTCATGCTCAAACTACAAAGACATACTATAAGCATCAAGATTCAAGAATCATGAAAGCTCAAGAATTAAAGACAAAGACTTCCGCACAAACTCTGATATACAAGATCTTCCTTCAAAGATATCAAGTCTATCAAGGGAGATTGTTAGCAAGCTTTCAAGATGATGCAAAGTATGAGCATGTTGGTCAAGACACAAGATCGCAAGGTGGCAAAGACGATCAAGACGGAAGGATAAAGATTTAAAGATCTCGGACGTAAAGACAAAGTCAAAAGACAATGACAAAGGCTAAAGATCAAAGATCACAAAGCATGAAGGAACAAGCCTACAACGTAGACAGAGACAAAGATCACAAGAGCTCAATGACAAAAGCAATCTCATTGATCTCACAAAGGAGTGTCATAATGAACTCACTTCGGGGGAGATTGTTAGCCTCAAAATATTGAGTCGAACAAAGGAAGTTCGTTCATTAATTATATTAGGTCTTGGTCATTAATTAATATACGTTGTAATAGGCTAGACGGGTAAACGGGCTCTTAAATATAATCTAACCAGTCACGTGTATCGGGCGAAAGCCCAAGTAATCCCGAGCCCGGCCTGTAGAATTACTAAAGACATGAAAGCCTTTTAGTTTTGATACATATACAGCTCCTCAAGGAAAGTGAGGGGGTTGGTTATTTGTAACATTTTCATTTTGCAAGTAAACTTCCTCATTCTCTTACTTTCTCTCTCTACTTTCTCTCTCTATAAATTCTTCTCATCTCCCAATCTTAATTTCTTGTTCATATTATGAAGTGAAGTGATTTATTGGGTTCCGACATACAACAATTGGATCATCGTCCATTGTAAATCCAATTAGTTTTTCAATATTTTGGGAGGGCATGACAAATAGCACTCTCCAGGAGGTTACAATAGCAGCTTCGACTTCTAACAACCATGCATAAATATACCGGTTCTCATCATTGACAATGTGATTTCCTGAAATCACAAGAGAGTTTCCTAGCTTGGAAATATAGAATGGAACTGGAAGGTCGTTTCTTAACTGAGTAGGTATGTCTAAAACATGAAATCGGTGGTTAATCAAATCAAAAGAAACAAGCATATATAGATTGTAAGAAGAACCATCATGATTATAAATTGTTTTAGAACAACCCCAGAAAATACAACTACCTGCAACTGCTACTCCCCACGATCGTTTTATTCTTATACTGATACGGGGCAAACGGGCATTCCCAAGAACTCTCTATGTATCCGAGTTCAAAGTATACAATAACACATGCCACAGTCCGTCTTCGTAAAACGACATAGAAATATTAACTATTGTTGGGTCTAACGTGTCAGGACGGACACCAAAACCCCAAACTATTTTATTAATTTGGAACCTATTGGCCATGTAAGGGACTTCAATTCCAGAAAATTTTCTTATAGATGGGTTCCAAAGAATTGCACCTACATGACGACCAAATGAAAAACACCATACCCCCTCAGAAGTGGTAATTGGTGTTAGATATGTTTGTGGAAAATTTGTATTTAGCCAACTAAAGGACATTTGTCCATCTACAGAACACATAACCCGTTCGTTACCCATATCATACTTTAAAATAAAACAACACATTGCACATTGACGAGAAGCGTATTCACGGACAAAGATGTTACTGTCTATTGTAAACTTCCATGACTTTGACACCATACGGAACCTTAGTAAACTCTTAACAGGCAATTTGTTCATGATTTTCATTTGGATATCAAAAGGTAAGTAATCGGACATTGTAAACAAGTAAGAAAGAAAATGGTAGAGGATTTTGATGATGAAAATAGAAGTGTGTATTGAGTAACCAAAATAGGATATTGGTTTGTATTAGCTTTTGAATATAAAGTAAACAAAATTATGTTGGTTGTATACTTTTTGATTGGGTATAAATACATGAATATATGAGTATACTTCATTTCATAATAATTCTGACATTTTTTTTGCTTTATACAAACATTGACTAGACAAGTCTATGACTATACATTGATCACTTCACTATTGTAGCGATCTACTAAATTACTATGACATTTCATATATGAGTAACAGATTTTATGTTGGTTGTATACTTTTTGATTGGGTATAAATACATGAATAATTCTATTGTAGCGATCTACTAATTTTTTTTTTGTTTTATACAAACATTGACTAGATAAGTATATGACAACACATTGATCACTTCACCATTGGAGCGATCTACTAAATTACTATGACATTTCTTTTACTTATTACAATGACTCTTCAATTACTATATATATATTCAAACCAACATGAGGTGATAACATCATAAACTAAATCATAAAATTGAATAATGGATTCAAATCTAAGAACCTTCAAGTGCTTAATTCATTATAATGAAACACAACGAGGTGCCATAATGTCAGAAGATTTGACGTACTCCAGCTTACATGAAATGATGATGAAGAAATTCAAATTTGAATCAAATTCTCAAATAAATTTATCGTTTAAGCTCTCGTCATTTGACTGTAATGTTGATATCATAGACGACGATGAGGTACAATTTTTTGTAGCATCTGCTTGTAATTCCAAAGATGAATTTGCACATTTGTTTGTTTCTCAACGGCAAAACACTCAAAAAAACATGTTCTTTAATTTTTTTAAACCAACAAATTTTGCAAACACCATCCCATCTAATCAAGACATAAACTCATCTCTTTTGAATAATAATATTAACAGTAATTCTTGTATCAACAATGGTCTATCTTGGATTTTAGACAAAAATGATTTTCAAATGAATAACATTGAGTTTTCCTCATATGAAAAACACCATACACCTTGTAATGTAGCAATTGGTGTGAGAGTGAACAAATTAAATACAAAACAAACATGTGAGAATGCTAAATTAGCATCTACCGAGCATATATAACTTTAACATTTTGCTTGAAGGTTATATATAAACAACAATTATTTCTTTCACGTAAACCAATATTACAGAATGAAGGTCAAACTGACTATGGAGATACTTTCATGACTGTTGACACGGTCACGAAATAGAAGTAAAGATTTTTCACCGTAGTCCAGATTCATGATAGCCAATTGAACATCAAATGGTATGTTATCTGACATAGTTTAAAATTTTTAATGAATATAAGAGTAACAGATTTTATGTTGGTTGTATACTTTTTGATTGGGTATAAATACATGAATATATTAGTAGACTTCATTTCATAATAATTATGACATTTCTTTTTCTTTATACAAACATTGACTAGACAAGTCTCTGACAACACATTGATCACTTCACTATTGTAGCGATCTACTAAATTACTATGACATTTCTTTTGTTTTATACAAACATTGACTAGACAAGTCTTTGATAACACATTGATCACTTTACTATTGTAGCGATCTACTAAATGACTACACATTGATCACTTCACTATTGTAGCGATCTACTAAATTACTATAACATTTCTTTTGTTTTATACGAACATTGACTAGACAAGTCTCTGACAACACATTGATCACTTCAATATTGTAGCGATCTACTAAATTACTATGACATTTTTTTTACTTATTACAATGACTCTTCAATTACTATATATATATATATATATATATATATATATATATACATATATATATACATATATATATACATATATATATACATATATATATACAGAATCCAGTTATAAAAATGAGCCCCATTTCACAAACCCAGAAACCTCATTTGCCTTCAGATCAAACGACGAAAACACAGATGAAAACCCCCAAAACGTTTACCAAAAATGGAACAAGTTCATGTCTTTTAAGCCTGACATTCCAGAGACACCAGTTTACAAGTCAAAACCTATGATTTCAAAGCAGTATAGTCAACAATCAGAAGTTAAAAAGGGTAAAAATTTTGACAATAAAGAAGATTTAATGTTGGCTGTTAGGTTGAAAGCTTTAAACGACGGTTTTCAATTTTTAACAGACAGGTCAGCCCCGGAAAGGGTTCACTTAAAATGCTATAATTTTGAACAATGTCATTGGAAGCTTCGTGCTAGACTTTGGGATAATACAGAAAACTATCACATTACACATCTTGATGATGTTCACACGTGTCCCAAAACTCAAACATATCCTAACCATCGAAATGCAAACAAAAAAGTAATTGCTCACCTTCTCAATGAAAAATTACAAGATAGGTCGCGTGTTTTAAAAGGGAAAGATATACAACAAGATATTTTGTCAGAATATAAAATTCATATATCTTACCAACAAGCATGGAGAGGGAAGGATTATGCAATACAACAGATAAGGGGTTCACCGTATGAAGCTTTTGAAATGCTCCCGTATTATTGTTTTAATCTAGAACGAAAAAACGAAGGTACAATAACACGTATCAAAACAGACGAAAATGGAGTTTTTGAGATGCTATTCATTGCCATTGGTGCTTCGGTAAGTCACGCTCACACATACTAAAATGTTTTATTTGTTTTATTTCAGATTCGTATGTTTATTATGTTTTATTCCAGATTCGTACTTTCCGCAATTATCTACGCCCTATGCTTATGATCGATGCGGCGCATTTAAAGGGTATATACAAGGGAACAAATCTTGTAGCCGTGGCCATGGATGGAAACAATCAGATTGTGCCAATTTCGCTTTTGGTATATGTAAAGGGGAAACAGGTCCATGTTGGACATGGTGGATGTCTGTAATCACAGAATGCATTGGTGATAACCTGAATTTGTTATTCATATCTGATAGGCATGTTGTTATAGCTTTGGCAGTAGAAAATGAATTCCCTTTAGCATTTCATGCTGTTTGTTGTCGTCATCTTATGATGAACCTATCCTTGAAAAACCAAAAAAGAAAAGGTTTATTCTGGAAAATATGCAAGGCATATACACGAGAAGAGTTTGCAACCAGCATGAGCAAACTACAAATGCTACAGCCTGATGCATACCAGAAGCTTTGTGATGCTGGTCTACAAAGATGGTCAAGAGCGCATTGCCCTCTAGTTCGTTATAATTATATGACATCGAATAGTGTGGAGTCTGTCAATGCTAAAAGTGTAATACATAGAAAAGAGCCTGTGTTAAAGTTAGCGGAGACGTATCGTGCGATGGTGCAAGAATGGTACTATAAACGTCGACAACTGGCAGGTATTTTTCTTAAAACACATAATCTATAACTTTTTTTTCAATATCAACTACTGTAATTGATTCTTGTTTATGTATTATTGTAGAAAATATGACGTATGAAATAACTGATTGGGCAGCACACAAAGTGGCTAAAAAAAGTATGAAAAGCGCGACATGGGTTGTTAAAGGTGTTAACCCATATCAGTACGAAGTTTCAGACGGTCAATATATTCGTGCAGTGAACTTACAAACAGGCATATGTGAATGTCGTAAATGGCAGCTTTCAGGGATTCCGTGTGGTCACGTAATAGCTGTGACAAGGTTTATGGGTCTGACGGATTGTGTCCAATATGTAGCAGATTGGTTTAAAAAACCCAAATATCAAGGCACTTATTCGGAATCAATTCATTTTCTAGGGAATATGTCGCAATGGGATTTTCCGCAAAATATTCAGAAAGCTATTCCTCCTCGAATGGACAACCCACAGCCCGGTCGTCCTAAAAATACAAACCGTATACAATCTCAAGGAGAGGAGCCAAGACTAATACATTGCAGCAGATGCACACAAGCGGGACACAGACGTGATCAATGCAATAAGCCCTTTGTCGTTCAACCGCCTGTAAACATACGTACACGAAATAAATATGTGTAAAAAGAACAAATTTAAAAAAAATAAGGTAATTATTAAAACTTTAATTTAGGAGTTAAATTTTAAATAAATTATTTAAACTTAAGTATAATTTTCAGCTTCCATATTTTTAATAGCATTATAAATTTAGTAAATATGTCATAGTCTTTATATCCTTGTACTTTATATTTTATAAAAAAAATACAACAATTTATTTATAAATATTTTCATCAATATATATTAAACTTATGGATTTGAATAGAATTATGAATATAAAAAGGAAAGCATGAGTTACTGTGATATGTAAACGAATATATAAAATTATACATATACTAACGACTCATGTTATTCCTTTTTATTAAATTAAGTAAGGGTATCCGAAAAGATATTCTTTTTTAACTACTCGCGTTCAATAATGACTCATGTTATTCCTCTTTATAAGTTTAACACATGCACTGGTTCAAAAATTAAATACGGCTTAAATTATTACTCCATCCGTCCCATAATTATAGTCCACCGGCAAAAAACACGTAGTTTAAGAAAAACATCATCTTTACAGCTTTCTATCTCTTACTTTTTGCACAATGACAGTTTTACCCTTAACCAATTAATTTTCAACTTCTATAAAGTGTGTAATAATAACATCAAGTGAGGGCGATATGGTAAACTTAATATAAATTTCCTATCTATTTTTGGACGTGGACAATTAATTTGGGACAAACAAAAAAGAAAATGTGGAGTATAATTATGGGACGAAGGGAGTACAATACAGAATTTAAAAAACAATACAAAAACTAAATTTGTTGCAGCCAATCAATTTTACTAATGATTTGTTTAAAAATGAGAGGGTTCTGTATAAAAATAGGTGAAGAAGTGAATATTTATAGATAAAAAATGAGTTTTTTTTTAAGTATATACCAGTTATAAATGGGGGGCCCACCAAAAAGTTAAACTCACACTAGGTGAGAAACCCACCTAACGCTGGCCCTTATGGCAGTCGGTCCCGACCTGCACTTTTCGGTACCAAATCAGCTTTCTCTCTCCGACGACCTACAAGCGACCTTTTGCCACTATAAGGCGACATTTTTTTTTTCATTTTTAATTTTTTTAACAACAAATTTAAATTTCATTAATAATAAAAAAACATTACATAAATAATAAAAAACATTACATTATGTTAAGGTGGAACCGAACAAGCCATTTAGAAAAGTGGATGAAAGTGTATATAATTGTGTATAAAATGATAAAATAAGTGAGTATTTATAGTGTTAAAGGGTGAATTTTAAAAGGTAAAAATGTTTTTTTTATATTAAACCAACAATTAGAATTTTTGGGGGAGAATATGTTGCACACGACAACGGTCGTGCAGACGACAAAATTCCAAAGTTGTCTCCGGCGACAACAATTAGAATTTTTTTTAATATTAAGGGACACATTTTTAACCCCATCTCGTACATCAAACGAAGAAGTAAACAATCATCAATGAATTAAAAACCTCTTATATCCCGGAATTCCCCATCACCCGTCAAATCAACATCGCCACGATCCAACAATTAAGAGGGAAATCATCTCCAACGTAGCTTTATCCAGTCCATTGCTGAGTTCAGCTCCATCACGAACATCTCTACGAAAGATTGCTCCAAAGAGACTTTATTTACTACCACTAAATGTTTGTATTCTGCTCTAAAGCAAAACAAAACCGAGGAAAAAGAATAGTGGCGGGGTGTCACCAATCCCAACAATCGAGCCAAGAAACCTGTCAACACCATCACCAATACGTCTTTTACAATGAGACCAAAATCAAAACCTTTGTCTCTCAATTCATCATAACTCACGGCCAGGATGTAACTCCAGTTAGACGAAACATGACTCGAAGAAGCTAATAAAATCACCATATAAGCACAAAAACCCATACAAAGTATCCATCTCGAGAAGATAAACCCAAAACCCATTTACAAGAAGAACCGATTAACTCTAAAAAACTCTTAACACCTAAGCCTCCATTTTTCTTGAACTAAAACCTTATCCCACTCAGCCCATTCATTTTCCCCTGTCCGAAAACATCAGCTCCAATGAAAAATCGATTGGCAAGATCCTCCATAAAGCCTTCAAGATACCTTTAGGAACCTTAAAGAAAGACATGGAATATATAGGAGTAGCGCCAGAACCCGATTTTTAAAAGAGTTAGACGGACCCTCCAAAGAATAAAAGTGTTCGCTTTCCATTTAGAAGCCGAGAAGTTTTTATGATGTTAATTTAATAATAGAATCGTCCCAGCCACGCTTTAAATGGACGAACATGTCTCTCCCACTTCACTCCAAGTATTTTGAACTGAATGTTCAAACACTGAACATCCAATATAAGAAGCAACCTGTTCAAGACATCAAACGCGGACCCTACTATCCGAGAATCTTACTTTTGAGTATGTTGATTGCAATTCTGGAAGCTAAATGAAACATTCAAAGTTTTAAGAATGGTTGCTAAAATTACCTCTACCAATCCACAATAAACATGGCGTCAACCGCCAAATAAAAAAAGGTGGAAATAGAAACGATTCCGACAATTGAACACCTTTAATCAGCCCCTCATCAACCACTACGGAGAAATGAAAGATGTAACTATCCCATCACCAAAATAAATAAGTAAGAGCTAAAAGGGTCTCCTTGTTTGAGGCCACAATGAAAAGAGAACTCTTTTGAGGGGCTCCCGTTCACCAAAATAGAGGCTTTAGCATTACATAATGTCTAGAATATGATATTAATAGTTAAATTCAAACAAGATCAAATTAAACATTCTCCCAGTGAAACAAGACAAATCTTTCATGCAACAAAAATCTATACAAAAAAATTAATTGATATTAACACATAATGAAAATATTATGTAAAATTTATGCATGCATGAGTATTATAACTATATAAGTATTAAGATTTAATATAAATTTTATAAAAAATCTAAAATATTAAAAAAATCATAAATTTATAAATTCTCACAATAGTTAACTTCAAACAAAATTATAAATTATTATCACATATTATACCATCCGCCCAAATTCCACGTGTGCACGAATTCTAAAACTAATAATTATGACCAGGCTGATTATGACACTATATTCTTTTTCGTTTAGATATCCCACATTATATTGAACAAAACTTTGAAATGATGCACCTATTTTTCAGACTAAAATGTCACATATGCCTCCTACAAATATATATTTTTCTATAGGAGACACCGTTGTCAACGTAATTAATTACTAATGACTATAACGTTCAATTACAATCTTATTCAAGATGCATCAATCTGTCAACTTAGAAATAACATTGCCTGGCTCCTAATTGGAGCAACTACTTTTCTGCTTAATCCATTTAAGATATGAATGATTGGCGTGCGCGTTTTCTTTTTCTTAATTAATAGCAACCATCAAAGTTGTCATGTGTTAATCTACCTATTTGAGCATCTTCAATGAACGTCTGTAGACTGTAGTGCATGTCAATCATAATATGTGTATGGAATTAAGGAGAGAAAAATTTTAGTTGGTCAAATCACAAATTTTAAACAATTATACAACAGTAAAATTGTTATTGGTGATCGCATGTTTGGTGCATCCTGCAATGGTGGCTCAAGAGTACAATAAGTAAAGTTAGTAGTTTAGGCTCTCAAATTTTTGTTAAAACCTCATATATTCTATAACCTTTTATACATATAAAGTCAATCACGTGTTTTTTGCCATCATCTTAAGAGATCCGGTTATTAAAGGCCTCAATTAATGGATAAATGTTAAATAATCAAAGTTTTAGGCCTTTTTTTTTACTTTTCATTTTTCAACCCTACGTGTCGTAAGAATTTAAATCCAAATATATTAAGTATATAAAAGACTCATTTTTTGCAAGAAAAATAAACAAAGTTTAAATAAATCTCTATGATAACAACCATTAAACAATTTACATTAATGAATCGAAACTTATTTTTTCACACCTACAAATATATTTTCACTCTCTGGCTTTCGTTCATGTATCATTCTTCAGTCAAAAATTGCTTTTAAAGATGCTTTGGTTTTCATTAAAAATAGTTGCTAAAGAAATTTCTAAGAAAACAAATGTAGAACGAAAATTTGAAAGAATAATAAGTTGTTGGTAGAAACATGGCGATGTTGACAGTGAAACTATAAAAACAGGCGAAGAGACTTATAAAATTGATTATCTATCTATAATCTATATCTATAACCTATATATATAAAAGAAGGTTTTTGAAACTTTGATCTTGAGGGGAAAAAAAGGAGAAAATGACACGTGTAAAACAATTCAATAATCAACGGTGAACATTAAAACATATTATTGGACATTTAATTCTCACATAAACTGCATCCCAAAAACAGTTACATCCGATTAACAAAAAAAACAAATCAAATCCCTAAATCAATCCTCCCCATTTAATCTTCACACCATGAACCCTAAATCAAGTAAACCAATTACTATTACGATTGAAGAGTTGTTTTCAGAATCAATCCTTGAAAATTCATTTTGGAAAATCAAACTTTGAATCCATGTACTATGAAGCTATATCTGTATACTTTTTGTGAATCTTAACATTGGTTAAAACATCCTACATCCAAATAATTGTTCCATCATCAAACATCCTACATCAAAATAAACCTGGAAATTTATGGATCAAATAAGTGATCCATCATCAAATAACTATTCCATCATCAATGATTCACAAAACCAAAAAAAGGGACGAATAAAGGTATGATGATTTCAGAAAAAACCGTAATTCGATTTTCATCAAAGATCGCACCATTCATTATTTTAGTAAAAACCCTAATTCGATTTTTCATCCGTTGTGGTCTCATTGTTTCTTTGATTTGCACTTTGTTTGATTGATTAGTTGATGATATATGTGATACCCTTGCTTTTATGTTGATTCAATTTAATTTTGATGACGTTTGTTTTTTAAATAATTAATTATTTAATTGTGTTTAGGACGGAGATGATGAAGGATCGTGATGTGTTTGCTAGAGGTATGTATTACAAAAATCATCTCTGTAAAAGTTAGTGTTTGTAGTTTTGTTTAATTTATTGTAATTTTATTTTTATTTTTATTATATAGGATGAATAAGTGAAACTCTATTGTCATGATCCTGATGCAATGGTATGAATTCTTTATCATTGGTTTTTTGATACTTGAATGAATTATTTGAATTTCTATCAGTGTTTTACTTTTATTAGTTACTTAACTTCTATGATGTTGTATTAGTAAGTACTAATCTTTAGTCAATTGTGCAAAATCAACTACAATGATCTATATATTCACAACTTCTTTTTGGCAGTAGATGAAATGTAAACTCACTCTATTATATTTGTGGTTAAAAACTCTTCATGATGTCGAAATGCTATTTGATTTAGGAATTAATTCGTATATTAAGTACTTATTTGGAGGGTGTTTGGGATTGTATATCTGGAAGAGATCGTTTGATTATTAGCTTTGTTAAAAACATCTTTTTGGCATAAAAAATTTGATTATATGCGGGATTTTATACACAAAATTTAATGTGGGGAAGCATACTCTATTTTAGAGACAACATGTAATGTGGCAAAAAAATAGATTTTGCTCCTGCATCAGGTTCTAAATAATCATGCTCTATTAAACAATTAGAAGGCAAATAAAAAATAATCATGCTATATTAAGTTGTAACTTCTACATTGCCAATTGTATCCTTATTTAAATTCTAAGTTCAGAGTCGATTTTAGAAATTTTTTGAGAAAAATTAAAACATGACTGATTGTAAGATTTTGGGTAAATTTGTGATGTCAGATGAGTTGCCTCATGGTGTTTCTAAAGGCTGAATGTGCGAACGTGAATCCTGATTCAATAATATTGTTGTGTAAGATGCTTTCGATTAATTTATAGGAACAACTACAATACAAGTTTTGTGATCTTTTAAATTGCTACAAAAGTAATTTCATGAATACGCAACATAATATCATGTTAGTGCAGGAACCCTGGTTTTTATGGCACTACACAAGTCGATGTAGATGGAATTACATATATAATACGAGCATCCTACGGGTGAAATCGTTAAATGATCAGGAATGCCAACGTACGTGTGACTGGTTATCTAACTGTTGCTTTTTTATACAATATATATTGAAATTGTTGATCATGCAATCTGATTATGTCAGATACCATATCCAGTCATAAAAATAATTCTAAACAATCACAACAAATATTCACATGTACACCAAAGCAAGGAGTAGAGTAACTCATTAATGCTGGTGTGATTCCCAGCGATATCAGTTGCTTAAAGGAATCTCGGCCTTGGTGAATATGGACCAATAGTCACATGAGGCGTGCAAAATATTTTCCGATCAGTGTATTCTAGTAACTTATTAGCAGGTGCGACGGCTTATCTTTATTGTTTATAATCATGCTCTGTTGTTTATAATCATGCTCTGTTGTTTATAATCATGTCTTTATTGTTGTATTCATGTGGAAGGCCAATACATGCCCATCTCTTTTACAGAAGGTCAAAACACCCTATCACAGATATACGTAGCTTTTTGTAAGACCTACAAAACATACAAAATAATCAAATAATGGGATTGAATCGTTGGAATTGTTAACTAGTAGTCATTCAAGGTTTCATATTTTTACTATTAACTGATAGAAACTGAACTATCTTTCTTTCAAATTATCAAGTTTAACTATCACGGAACTTTATTTTTTTGGTAGCCATGGTTACCGACCTTTTGGCCCACGTATAGCAAACTGTTTTCATGTTAAACTTTTTAAAATTTTAACTATCACGGAACTCGAGCTTACAATGGCACTTTCTGGTTGTCCCACTCTCGATTGTATTACAAGGAATCATGTCAGAATACAAAGTGATAAGCACCACTTTAGACTCTAGAGCCATATGATAGATTTTATCAAGAGTGCATCATCGAGTGATAATATTCTGTCCATAATCCTATATGTCGATCTTATAGATTTTGCCCACACCTAAAAAGGAAAAGATCCCAGGTTCACGCACGTTGTATATGCAATATCATAAATAAAAGTGATCAAAATGTTATTACTTTCCTATAAAGTTTATAAGGAAATAAAGAATATATTTTACTTTGTGGTGCTTGAGCGCAATCTCAAATGGAAATGATCGGGTAGTAGCTTTGGGCTGCTTTAAAATATTTTTAAGTCCTTATTTGGTTTTTCTTTTTCTCCAACAGGTAATCATTTCTTCATATAGTAAAAACATGTATAACTTTATGTTTTAATGTTAATGATATGGGTTTTCTAGACCATTTTTTAATAATCAATTCTCTCAGATTCTAGAACTGTCCAACTAAATGATGTTTACAGGTGTAAAATCAAGGTCATAGCTCTAATTTTTCTCCTAAAATGACAGGTATTAATTTTGTTCTTTTTTACTCTGTGTTTATCAATATTACCTCCCAATACAAGGTGTCAAAAAAGGTAACTGTTTTGGAGTTCCAGATGGAGGTAAGCGATCAAAATTGCTATTGTTGCTACTAATTGTGTTTATTATTTACATGGCAAGAAATACTTCATTTTTTTAGATATTTCGAGTTGATATTTAATAAACATTTTAGTCCTAAAGGAACATCCTCTTAACCATATGGTAGGAAGCCCAATCATATCCTATTTCTTTATGTTATAAGAGGCAGCAACATGGTCTCATATATTTAGTTATTTACATAAAAGGGTTAATTTGGTTTGGTTTCATAAACTACATAAGAATCCAAACACTAAATCTTTTTGCATCTATCAAACTGAATAAATAGAGTTTTTTTTTTTGGGGGAATAGTTTTTTATCTTAACCGTGCTCGCGTTCTACGTACACGTTATAGTTTTGGAGTTTAGTGAGTCAGGGTTGATAGTATATATGCTAGAACAGAACAATTTCATGTTTGCATATGCTTTTGTTATATATTATATATTGAGAGACCAAAGAAATTTATTGGAGATATAGAATCAAGTTATCAAAACAGAAATCTGACTAAGTAATGTTGTGTTTTTTTTTGTAGAGGGTTTAAAAATAAATTACTCAGAAGTACTGGTATGTTTATGCAATCTTCACATTATTTTTTACAACTGAACATGAATTGTCTCGCTTTAGCTTAGTGTGCCAGCTATTATCTATCAATATTGATCTTTGAGCATAGCTAGCAAGACTTTAAGAGTAGGCTGGATTTACTAAAAGTTTGATTAGAGTTTAACATTATTCTTTGTACATATTGCTATCTAGAGATATCTGCAGAGATCTACAAGTTCAGATGTATCGGCTACAAAAGAAGCCTTGCTTTATATTGTGTTAGCAAGACTGTTCAGATGTCTCAGATTTGTACGAATCATGCCTTTGACTTCATAACTGAAAAGGACCGCTGGTGTTCTTGCATAAACTGCTTGGGTTAGGGCTGCATATTTTTTGTTAATGTACATGCTTGCCAGTCATGTAAGCTCCTACTTAATTAATTATTTATGTTTACAGTTATTAGAGGTGGTAAGATGGATTGGGCAGTTAACAGATCAAAAGCGGTTCAGGTTAAAACCGGCTAATCGAGTCAAACTGGGTCAAGTTGACGGCTAGCCCAATAACACCTTTTTAACCAATTTTTTTATAAATGTTGAATGTATCAATTATAATTACAAAAACGCATTTAATTCATTGAATAAAATGAATAATGCTATTATTTTCCTTGGTAAGGAAAATAATACCATTATCGTGAGATGGTCAAATGGTTGCCCAAGTCAAACATGTTGCTAAGGCCAGTCAAAGAGTTGCAGGCTTTTATTAATAGACATGTTGTTCAAGCATCTACAGACATATAACAATGCTCTTATGCCTAACTTTGAGCAAAACTTCATATTGAAATGGGAACATGGTGTTATCCATTTATAGTCATTCGCTATGCTTGAAGCGTTATTATGATCGGTAAATATCCGGAACAACTATCACTTTACTATATTATCTATCTTATTTTGTGACCCCTTCATTTGATCCAGAATCATGTATTATTTTTCTTAGGATAAAGCGTCTTGAAAGTAATCATGTCATTTTACATAACTCAAATGCATCAACAAGTTATAGGAGCATCATTGTACATTGGAAATTAAATGTAATCCCTTGCTGAACTAGACGAAATTGAACCGAACCAACACAGGTATGTTAATTAGTTTCATTTCTGTTTTGACCTTTATCTTTATATATGTATGCTCTATTATCTTAATATTTCGTTTACCATTTCAGAAAACAATGTGACATATGAAAACAAGAAGATAATATCCATGAAAGATAAATGATGCAAAAAAAAGATGCACTCTTCAATTATTATTATCATGCATAAAAAGATAAAGATAATGTGAACCTGAAATTATAAGTTGAATATTGTATTGTTATTATCGCTAATAGTAACAACTGTATGAACACCTACAGATGAAATGGGAAATGAGCCATCTCAGGAACAAAGACTTTGGAATGTGGAAGATGAAAAAGAGGCAATAATACAAAGAGCAAAAAAACTTGTTGAAGAACATTGGGAAGAAGTTGCAGCACTTAAGGAATATGAAGTCCTATATGATTATCAAACTGAATATGATAGTGATGATGGTTCTTTAGAATGCTATTCGTATGATAATTTACATTTAGCATACTTTGATGAGAAGTCCCTTAAGTGGCATATTTAGATTGTGAAATGTATTTTTTGTTTTTTTAACATTGATTTAGGGTAAATTCTTAAAGCTCCTCGCCTAACGGGCGGGCCTTGAAGCTAGTATATATATAAATAAAGGGGTGTTCAACCGGTTTAAAGAAAAGAAAAAAAGGAAACAAAGTTTGATTACAATTAGGATTCTATTAGTATAAATACAAAACCAATAAAACCCTAAATCACTTTTTCTCTCCCTCTCCCTTGTGATCAGCCGAAACCCTCAAGAAAGAAAAAAAAGTTTTTTTTATCAAGAACGAGTTGGTGATTTAGTGTTTCAAGAATCAAGATTTAGGTATGTTCGTTTACCCTAGTTGTTTAGTTTTCTTTAAATCATGTAACAATTAATATGATGGATTTAGGGTTTATATAAAATATAGATTATATATGAACATTAATGGTGGTATAATGATTAGGGTTAGTTAGGGTTATGATCATGCATGTTGCATGTTAAGGTTTGCGTTAGAACTTGATTTAGAGTTGAGCAGAATTTAGGTCTGTGTTCAACTGATAATATCTAGATGATAAAAACGTGTTTTGATATGATTCAAGTACCTAAATTGTAGTTCAAAGAGTCTATTTTCCAAAAAGTCTGGCCTCGAATAATTTAGAGTTCTTAAAGTTGGTCAAATATTGGTTACAAGAAAAGTTGTCAAAATAGTAAATACAGGTCAGAATTAGGTCATGTTTAGGAGAGTAAAACCCTAGCTTAAATATGGAATTAAGGTTAGCCAATATACAGTGATTAGGTTCTATATGTATATAAAGAAACCCCAGAAGGATAGCTTCTGATTTTGTGTCTAAGTATGGTAATTAGGGCCATACATTTTAGTGTGCAATCAGATCTGAATTGGGACTGTTTTGAAGTTAGATTTTACTTGGGATAGTTGCACATGTAATGAGTAGTTGGTAATTACAAGGTAGTTAGCAAACTCATAAATTAACTTAGGTGATTTTTGGTATAATTTATGATGGTCAGTAAGTAAGAGTTTTATGAAGGTAAAGTTACACTAAAATTCTGCACTTTTGAACAAAATGTAGTTAACTAGTGTAATGTGTTAAAGAAGTTGTTAAGGTTGGGCATGGTGTTGGGGTGACCCATGATGGTTAAAAAACCCTTAGACATCCATCATATGTGTGTTCCATGGACTAGAGCTTTTAGCTTGGTCGCGTGTAACCGTGTTTATTTATTTGTATAGTTGCGTGATATGAATTAGAAGCTGCGTTTTGAGAATACAGGTGAGTTACATAGTCCTACCTTTTATTGTGTTTTAAACTTGGGAAGGAAATGATGCAAGTGTTGAAATGAGTTTTAAATTCCTGTGATTATGTTATAGTGTAAATGCATGGACTATTATGTGACTGATATGCGTTATGTGCTACATGTTATGTGATGTGATATTGATGTGTGGCCTAGTCAGGAGGGTTACTTGCGGGTATCCATGGCCTGAGCTAGAGGGAAAGAGATTTGGTATGTTCCAAGAGCGATTGAGGTCATATGCTTGGTGTTTGAATGATTGATTAGATTGAATTGCATGTTAGCTTGTATGTTAGTTAGCATAATTACCATGCAAATGTATTGTTTTATAATCACAGTAATTGGTTAAGTTGTTTTGGAAACTAATTGGATACGAGTGTCTGAAAACCTATGTTTCTCACCAACCATTGTGTTGACGTATAAGCATCATTTTAAGGTATTCAGTAGGATGCGATTAAAGTTAGGAAAAGTGGCTAGATGTATCGTAGACAGCTGGCGAAGTTTAGTTATCTAGATTTCGTTATTTGTTTTGGATGATGAATGTTAATTGTTTTGCTTTGTTAGGATGTGAAGAACAATCAAGTTAACATGCATGGAAATAGGAAGAGAGTTGTTTTAAAGAGATAGTGGTTGGATGAAAATTTTAGAGAGAGAAAGAACATAAAAGAGAACTTGTATTATGAGTATGAATAATGAACAACCAACACCCTCTCTAAGGCATGAAGAGGGTATTTATACCACCTAGTGGCCGGCTAGGCTTGGGCTTCATGGGCTTTCCATAGGCATTGGGCTTACTTGTTTACTAAATATTACATTGATTAACTACGGGCTTTGACTAACTATTATTGGAAGTGACCGATACTTTTCGTGTTTCTAACAATTTCCCCCTAAGAGAGGTCACTCCAATTTACAAAGACTTGATCCTCGCATACTATGTTTTTACTTTAGTCTTGAGCTCGTAGTCTTTAACTTCAATCATTAACTTGTGAATTGATGTAGTGATCATTGACTTTAGGCTTGAGCTTGTTCCTTTATCTTGACTTAAATGTGAAAATGTGATCTTGAGCGCCTTGAGATCATCAACCAAGCATAATCTTGTTTCGCCATCTTATACACTTTGCCATCTTGTGAACTTGTGACTTTTGAACCAACGTGCTCATACCTTTCTTGATTTGTTGACTTGAAAAGCTTTATTGCTGCATCTTTCTTGAAATTCTTTAACTTTAACACTTCGTCACTTCGAGAAAGACGTTCGGTATCAGAGGACGGAAACTTCTTTGAAATTATTTGACTTTAATACTTTGTCACTTCAAGATAGACGTACGATATCAGAGTAGCGGAAGTCTTGAAACATGTACTTGAGCTTTCATGATGTCTTTATGTTTGTCGGTCGGGTATGAGCATGTGGCTATGAATCGTGACTCGTCGGGAATCAGTTGTACAAATCTTCAAGAGTACCTGCAGGTTTAGGTTAATGATAATCAACAAATATGGACGAGAGTGTGTTTGTCAGTTCGTCGAATACGGTTGCAATAACCACGGTTCCTCGTTGATCAGTATAAATACTGCCTATGATCAGGTATAATTCCGAAGAATCTCCTTGATAGGTTTTCGCAGCTGCACTAGCCATTCTCATTACTGGAGCATCTCAAAGCAGACAACACGGTATAAGTGAACTAGCAAGACGAAGTCTCACCGATTGAATATAAAAATCAATTTGAAAATCAATCGATGTATCACTTGCTAAAGTATTTTTGTGACACATCGTGAGTGTTTAATCATTTCAAAAATTCATCAGCAACCGTTAATCCATTTCTTAGAACAAGTTTGATTCTTATAGAATCGCACCATCGTTTCTTTCCAATTGTCACAAGTTTGATTCATATAGAATCGCATAAGTTACCTACCATGAGCTTGTTTGATGTTGGCTCAAGCAGGATTTCCATCTTCATTGTGAGTAATATCACTCGGATGTTCTGGAAAAATCACAAGGATAATGCGTAGGACTCTTTATATATATCTTGTTATTCACATTGTGTGACTTAGCAAGCATAATTTTGACAAGTGTCCAAATGAGATTTAGGGATGATCTCTTTTGGCTTTAGACTCAATAGTGCACTTTGGTTTTAGTGATCGAAGGCTAGAGCAGACTGCTACCTTTTCAATATCAACTAACTCAGAGTGAGAAAGTCAATAGAAATACGTGTAATCTTTGTAAGAAATGAAACAAAAATCTTTTGAGAGACCTTGAGTGGCTAGGGAGGGTTGTGCATAGCGTCACTATGTCCATGACTGTCTTCAATGTCAAACAACAACTTAGTGTTTCTGACAGTTTATGTATTGACCCGGTTTCTGCCTAAGTGTATGGAGGGCTTATTTCTCTTTAAACCCTTTATCCTATACATTTCTTTTTCATTCTTCAAACCCCCTTCAATGTTACAGAGAAAAATTTATAACTAAACCTTGTTGGGTTTTGTTCCAGTGTTAGCTCCATTAAGTCGGCATTATTCCCTTTTCTCACTTTTTTCTCTTTTTTCATTACCTAAGATTCTACACTAACTAGTGGATATCCCTGGGTAGATCCCTCTGGTTCTGGCTTGATCATGGATTGAATACCTATGGCCTAACAACTTATATCTCCAATAAATTTAAGAACATGGCCGGTCTTTTGGGTATTCCATCGCAATCCTTCAAAAACCATTGAAACGTTCAATCAAAGTGTTTGATATAAATATAAAAAAGATTTACACTTTGAGAGTTTTTTATTTACTTCACTAAAAGCCCCCCCTTAAATAGTGCATCATAATCGTAGTACATGTTAAGTGTAGAGTACCTTGAGTCCATTTTATATGAATCACATATCCAGTACAATTTAAGGTCCAGTTTAATCATTTTTTCTCCCTTATCAAAATATTAATCCCTTTGATCATTTTGGATATCAATTATTAAACGTTCGGGGGTCCCCAGCTAGCACGGCAGTAGGACTTGTATTTTCATTTCTTGTATCAGACAATCATGTATGTTTTCCAGTTATATATGATGTGTTGTATTATGTTATGTCGATCTCAATTTTGTTATGTGTTGTGATCCCAGTCATGTTATATAATCACTGTGTGATGTGATCTTGTTATATATATGTTGTACCCATGTCATGTTGTGATGTTTATGAAAACTCACGTGTTTTATATTGTTATGATTTAGAAAAATATGCCACCAAGGAGATCCTCTGCTAAGGCAAGGGTTGCTGCTGCTGCGGCTGCTACCCCTATGACAGCTGCTGCTGTTGAATAGCTAATCAAAGCAAGAGTGTCTGTGGCACTTGCTAATCACGAAACTCTTCAAAATATCACTAATGGTCAGGGCGACGAAAGCCACACTTCTGACACTCGAATTAGAGGAACTGTACGCACTCCGCATGAGTGTATGTACAAGGATTTTCTAAATTGCAAGCCCTTTTCTTTTAAGGGTACTGAAGGAGTGGTTGTGTTGTTACAATGGTTCGAGAAGATGGAATTAGTGTTCCATATCAGCAATTGTGTTGTGGCGAACCAAGTTAAGTTTGCTACTTACACTTTCCTTGGAAATGCTCTGACATGGTGGAACTCCTACATGAAGACTGTTACTCAAGATGTTGCTTATGCTGTGGACTAGAAGGCGCTAAAGAATATGATGACAGTCAAAACTACCCAAGGGGTGTGTTAGCCGTGTATTTATTAAAGTGATGGTCATTAAATATTTTCGAGCCTTGTATAAGTAAAACGTAGTTTACAGGAATTTAGTTAAGCTAGTTGGGCCTAGTCGTCGGGCTCAAGCCCATTTGTATTAAGAACCGGCCCAACACAAAGCCCACAAGAATAGTCCACTCTTGTAACTATATAATGCCCTCTTCAAGTGTGGAGAGGGTGTTGCTTCTCATTTTTTCTTTTCATGATCAAGTAACCATTTTTCTTTTTTATCTTTCTCTTTAAAATCTTTTTTTATTTTTGTGTTCATGGTGATGAAATGATATCCTAACAAGTGGTATCAAGAGCCAAGGTTGGGTTAAGTGATTTGTTTGTGGTAACTTATTAGAGCTTATTGATTCGGCTTACTTTTATTTTTTTCTCTTTTCTATTCGAAATTTTTTTTCTCACTATAACTTTCATTATAATTTTTTTTGGTATCACTCGCCACGGGTGGGTTTAGTGTTTTTGATGTGGTAACTTATTGTGAGCTTATTGGTTCGGCTTATCTATTAGCTAACAAATCTTTTGGTTTATTTTTTCTTTCTTTTCTTGTCTTTTGTTCACGGCATAATTTTTTTTACTTATTTATTCAACAAGCTTTTATTTCATTTTTTTCATAAAACCATTCATAGAAACGTTGGCTGTTTGTTGGTTTGTGCCCAAAACAACATCAAGGACGAAAGAGGACCACTGATCTAGTATCATCTGTACAAGCACCGAACGAGTTTTATACTCTTGAGCCGATCGAGTTGAATTTTTTGGACCGAACGAGTGGAACACCTCAAGGATCGAACGAGTGGGTCATTTATAAGAGCCGAACGAGGTGTTCTTTCGTTAAGTCGATGAGTGTCGTTTTCAAGAGCCGAACACGACAGTCGACACACTTGTTCATCGAAGGTGGAACCACGACAGCAACAAACCGAATAGCCGAACGAGTGTAAGTTTTGTAGAGCCGAACGAGTGAACTTTTGTAGAGCCGAACGAGTGAACTTTTGTAGAGCCGAACGAGTGAACTTTTGTAGAGCCGATCGAGTTTAAGTTAACTAGGACCGAACGAGCAAAGTTAGATAAAGGACCGATCGAGTTAAGTATAAATGAGCCGAACTAGTTAAAATTTAAAAGGAGCCGAACCAGTTTCACGTATAAGTTTTTTTTCGGTTTTTCGGTTTCGAGTGACGTTAAACGTCGGGACATAAGAATTATATCATCGTGTTCGTGACATCGTTTCGATCAACGTGGTATATTTATTTTCTACCGACGATAAACGTACCACTCCGCGAGATCAAATTTACAATCGTTAACATTTTATAATCTTGAAAAACGAAGAAGAAGGAGTTAGAAAAAAAACACGTGCATGATTATTTTAATATTGTTTAAAATTTTGAAAATTTCATTTTTAACCCTTTATTTTCTATAGTTTCACTTTTTTAACCCTTAGTTAATAACAACATTTTCTTTTAGCCCTTAGCTTTTGGAATATTTTAATTCTAACCTTTCATTTTTTTTTAAACATTTTCATTTTTAGATCTTTGTTTTCATTTTTTTCTTTACTTAGTTTATACTCAATTTTAGCCCTTTAGTTGTAAGAAATTGCACCGTTTGTCCTTAATTGAGTTTTGATCAACCGTTAATCATTTCAAGCTAAAAGTTTGTGCACCGTTCATCGTTTAAGCTCATTTCAACAACAACAAATAATCATTGTTTCACGGTTTTTTTCTTGATTTAGTAAAATCCCGCGAACCACTCACGTGTTTTCTCGGTTTAGTCAAGATTTGTAAAATCCCGTGAAATAGTTTTCCACCACAACAACAAATCTCTTTACCCACTAAAGATCCTTGTTTATCATTTCACATCACTTTTGCAATGTCGACTCAACAAGACATCAATGCTTTTAGAGCACAACGAATTGCAAACACACATGATCCTTTGGCATTAATGGAAAACACTCAGACACCATTTCACCTAGATCACTCATCACTCATTACCTACATGCAACATCCACAACCCAACAACAACTTTGTCTCACAACCTTCATTCAACACGAACTACCTGCAACATCCAATGCAAAATCCAGGAGATATCTCAAATCCCACGACTGCATTTAACATGGCACTTGTACTCATGGCTAAGGCATTTGCTCTAAACGATACCA
>BQNB010064700.1:0-35219 GCA_026074375.1 Tanacetum coccineum | reverse complement strand
ATAAGTTAGAAATGTTTGATTTAAATCAGAGAGATATTGGGTGAAAGTTGAAACTAAAGAATGAAAGCGGGTGAAATTGTAGCAAATGTTGTTTGTTGGAAATGTGTATGGTTTTAACGGTTTGCGGATTGTTTGTGTACATTTATTTGTGATTATCCGATGTTTATGTGCAGTTTTAGCTGGTTTCATGTGGTGATAGTGACACACCAGTAAAACATGGCTCTGAAATATTGGATTATCCATCTTTGTATTTATCTTGCTTGTTGCCATTTTTTATTCCTTAGCTCCTCAATTAGATGTTTTCCACAGTTATATTTTAAAAGTCATTTCCTCAATTCAATGGTCTTGTATCAGTTTCGGCTGTTTTGTTTTTCATATGAGTTTTGCTTGTAGTTTAGTCTAATCAGCAGCCATTGTTTCACATTTAAGCCATGCATGATTAATTTTTCAATCCAGTAGTATTTTTATGGTAAAAATGAATTGTTATGATGACACTTCGACCCCTAAAGTAAAATTAACTAATGCATAATCACATGTCCTTGGGCAAGCGGTAACATACGCCGACTTTAAGTCCATCCAGATGACATTTGTGTGAGAACTTACCGGTTCAGAAAATGTGAATTGTGCTGCACTACAACTGATCTAGAGTTCAAATGTATACTACAAAAAAATTATAGACATCAAGTTGTGAATTTATTTCCAATAAAAATTAGTCAATCTACAACAAATAGATGGAAGCATGTGGTACAACACATACAACACATATATATCCCTGTTACACAAATTTGAGATGTGTTTGGCTGGAAATTGCTTACATTCTGCCCATGTTGCAACATTGCCATCAAATACTCCTAGACCATTGTATAACAAACGCCTTCTTACATCTTGTTTGCTTGCCAATCACATAATCCCAGCACACCCGAATCCTGAATCAAGCCTGCACATAACACTAACATCATAAAGTATCCAACTTTTTTACAAAAACAAAATCTGTCCAAAACGTTCTGCATAAACACGGCAGCAACTAAAAACAACCTTTCAACCCAAGGCTTTCGTTTGTTTATGTGTCTTTCAAACATTTAGTATGCGAAATTAGCTTTTGAATCAATTAATGGACGATCTGTAACAGTAATTAGCTGGGAATAAGTGAAATTTTCCGCAGCCGCAACCACTGATGACAACATGTAATAAAGCATGTAAATCTATTAGACTATTAACATAATGTATCAAAATAATTACACCGATTCATTGATAAGGACCTAACTATTTGACAACTAATCAGATGATCTGTTCGTATGTCCCGACAGGCTATAAATGACATCAAATTTAGCATAAAAGTATTGGTTTTTAAAAAAAAAACAGCCAAGGTAGGTTATGACATACTCACCATTCTGGATATTGTCCGGTCATACGTTGTGGTCGTTCTCTAGCAACTCCAAAATCTGATACTCCTTTGAAAAGGGTTCAAAATACTCCTTTATTTCGCAAAAATAAGTTAGAAATATGAATACCAAAACAGTGGAACAAATCAAAAAGAAGGTTGTGATCCAAACCTCAAGTTTTCCGTTCGCTTAAAGCAAAGGAAGAACAATTTCTTCTGCTAGAGGAACATTTTTTACTTTCCCTTCTGATCCACCGCCTTGTTGTCGCTTCGGTAGAACTAAAATGCAAAAGTGGCATAACAAAGTCAAACCGGATTATTACCTGTTTGACCCGCCCAATATAAAAGACAACTCAATTTGACCATTCATATTACTTTGTACTTTTCTTGAAATTCACTCAGCTAAGCATGCATAAAATTGTTTATCAACGCCCACCAACCCCGTAAATTGAAATTAAAGACAAAATGGGGAGCAGACCTGTTGATGATGTACAACCCTAGCACAACAGTTGCGTTTCATTTGGGGGTGGGTGTGTGTGTGTGTGGTGTAAAGGTGTGGTGTGCACCTCAACTCCTCTCATTTATGGAATGAAGACTGATGATAGTTTTCATGTCCAAGTTGCCTCCCATAATGCACAACCGACTAACTTATTCAGTATATATTTCTACATGCAGTAATTACCAAAAACTCATCTTTACATAAATATTATGTTAAATAGTCCTTGTTATTTGTTATAGTACACAACTTCAGATAACGCCAATAAGAAATTGGACCATAGAAGAATGCATACCGTAATCGTACAAAGTCTTTCTTTTCTTTGAAACGGGTTCATTATACTCCTTTGAATCAACATATGCAATACCTAGCAGACAAAAACAAAGATAATTTAACAAACTGCTAAACTTGCTAATTTTCTTTGCAAAAGAAATGCATACCATCACCTTGAAAAGATAGAGAACAAAATTTATATCACCATGGATGTACTATCATTTTTTATTCATTTAGAGATAAGATATAACGCAGATGATCCAAGAATTCAATAGGGTACAATAAGCCGATTAGGCCCCCAAAATACCAAAAAGAGTATTGTACAGACTACCTAAATAACAACATGGTTAAAAACCATTTTCAAATGTATGTATAAGGCAAAAATGAGAAGTAAATAACGGAAACTGAAACTATATTTCAAACAAAAACAGTACAAAAGTTCTGAAAAGATGTAAAACGTGTTTGTATAAAAGTCTGGTTGGTGAGCTCCATAAAGCAAAGTAACCCTTATATAGATTATTCTTCCAGTTACTTGTTAAGCCTGGCATTTAACATAAACCTTAAAATGAACTTTCATCCAATCATATAGGCCTGATCTCTTACTGCGTCACAGTCCGAATATTACGTTGGAGTGAAGATTTAACCAAAGTACACAAATTCAGAAATACTTTAGTTATGCTAATAGGCAACATAATAAAAAGCATAATGGTTATTAAAAGAAAAAAGGTAACAATTCATGAATAAGCAAAGCATGCTGAACAAAATTTTTTAGATACGTTATGGGTTCACATCTCAGTTACAATAAGCACAAATCTAATTATTTCTCCTTTTCTATTTTCTTCTTTTTGTAAAACCTCACGTAACTTTATAAGCCTTTGCCGAATGAAGTAAATCTCAGAAATTAAGAAAACGCCCAAATTATGATAAAACCATATTTTGTTTTTATTAGGTAGATGAAGCGTGGAAAATTTAAAAGAGATAAGCACATACCTAGATTAAACTTGCATATGGTGTGAGATAAAGCTTGTCAGTCGATAAGAAGAATCGAGATACCTGCTTTCTCATCGTCTTCCCCATCTAGCTCCTGATCTTCTTCCTCTGTTGTAGTTGTTCGTGAATCTTCTGGGCCAGAAGGTTGGGCTAGACAAATAGGCCAATTGAAGCCTGCAAAAGGGCTGAAAAGTCAAATATGCAGTCAAATGTTTGCGGATTGAGATATAGAACAATACTAGTTTCATAGCCCGCCTGGATGGGCGGGCTAGCTTCATGAAAAAAATGCAAAAGGGAAAAAGATTGGAAAACATACAGTGTAATATATATTGAAACAATAATGAAGCGTTTAGTTACACACAAATCTATGCTAAGAAATAATGAAGTTTGTGTAGTTGTCGTCTGGCTAGCTTCATAGCCCTCCCGGATGGTTTATTGGTTTCTTTATCACTGCAAAACTTCAACATAAACACATATATTCCCTAAGATTATACACAATTAATCCGAAAACCTAAAAAAATAGCATTTGACAAATATAAAAATGTTACCATAATGGTCCTGCATTTCCTTCAACAATTTCATCTCTTCAAGTAAACTGTGTGTCCCACCTGTTGAATTCAACTTCTCTTCAATGGTGGACATACTACACAAACGTACCCTTTATTTAAAATTTAATAGAATAAGAGTCTCTTCATAAATCATAATCAAAGTATCATAAAGACTCAATCTTCACAAAATTTGACCAAACCCATCTCACAAATACCATAATGTTTTAATCTTTACACATATTTAGAGCAAACCCATGTCATAAACCTTGACTACATTCCAAGCTTATACGTTGTATGTATAAACACAAATTTCAGTTACTTTAGAAACTTAGATTCTTATTGCAAAATATGGTTGTATAAGACAAAAGAATGTCCCTTGATATGGCTCGAACTAATTACCCTGTGATTGAAGTAATCACAAATAGTTGCGCAAGACCAGACCCCTAAAAGATGATAAAAATGACAAAATAGTTGAGACTTCTAAAGAGGCCAGATCGATAAGCCACAAGTGCATTTTATATATTTATGTATATATATAATAGTTCCATTAGCATTCTATATATTTATGTATATATAAAAGATTTTTCTTTATTTTAAACTATTCTATAAAAAACTATACATAAATATACAAAATGCTACTTGACCCTTGGTGTAACTTGAAGATTCATCTATAAAATAGTTCTAGTAGCAATTTATATAATTATGTATAGTTTTTTCTATGCTTTTAAGGGAAACATAGTATCAGTAATATACCTTTTCTTTAGCAAGAACTTCAGATGAAGCATCAGAAGGCCAGATTGTTGGCTTAGGCCAGGGTAGCATGCTAAGTGAAGCACTGTTGAAGAATACAAACATACTTTCTATGGCATGAAACATAAATTTTGTGAAAATAAACAGGAAAAAAGTTGAGTTCCTACCTGTTGACAGGACTTCTTTCCATAGCGAACCATAACCAACTATAGTGTGATGCAGAAAAATGACCAAACTGTAATATTTTAAAATACTTCGCACAATAAGATGATGAACTAAATCAACATCCTTTATAACCCATTGCTAGTGAGACCTTTACTCCTCAAGGCCTGCTGCATGGTTTATTGTGCAGAGGTCCTTAAAGAGAAGGCAGTCACAACAACGGCTCTAACCACTTTCTTAGTTGTCCAGATGTTGCTCTAGCCACAACAGTGGCTCTAACCACTCTCTTAGTTATAATATAAGAATCTAAAGACTTCGCCATTTAACATAAATTTCACTTAAAGTGGCAAATTTAGATGTAATGAGTTATATCTAAAGACTTTTCTGATCAATTTATTTTACCTCCAATGCAAATAGAATTTCGGGATCAATTCCAACAGATACTTGGTGGTGGAAGAATAATTCATCTTGTCCACCTTGACGACAATAACTTTCAGCCTTTGTTCATGACCATATGTTTCTTGTTTGATTTTAGCTTCAGAAGTACCTCTGCAAAGAGGTGGCTTTTATCAGCATTTGAAAAACGCTCATCATCATGCACTTGGCTTTTCAAATAGAGCTCTTTTGTAGAGCAACCCAGAACTTCCTCTCCAGCTTCTTGAAAATCAGTCACCCATGTCAATCCAGTGTGATCTTGGACTTGACATTGAAGAAGATACTTGTGGCCGCATTCCTCAAGATATTGGTGCCATGTTAAGCATTAAACACGGGACACACGTATTTCCCCCACCATATGAATCAAGAAGGTCAAAAGAAAAGACTTCTCTATCTCCTTATTGAAGAAGATACATGTAGTTGCATTCCTCAAAATCTTGGTTGCAGCGATGACATTGCCATGTTGAGCATTAAAACAGGTCATACGTATTTTCCCACCATCTGAATCAAGGTAAAAAAAGAGCAACACTAACGCTATGAGTCAAACATAAAAAGTTACAATCGTTAAAACATATTATGTGCGAATATTTTGTCAGTATTTTTTTTAATGACATACAAAGCGTAAAGTGGAAAAAATCACGAAACAATATAGGACCCGTTTGGTTTAGAAGTGGGAATGGAATTAGATTTGGATGTGATATGGTTTGAAAAAAAAGTAAGAGAGAAAATATATGATAGTTAAAAAAAGTCATTTGGTTAAAAGTTGTAATAAACCTTTTGAATTGAGGGTGCGTTTGGTATGGGTATATGGGAATGTGGTTATGAGTTTCATAGTGATTAAAGATGTTTGTTTAGTGGGAACAGGAATAAAATGGGTATATCATAGTCATAGACTCATTACCCATCAATTTGGTATTTATGAAATCCATTCCGTGAGCCCATCTTTTTTCTACTACAAAATTCAAATATCTATACACTTTTTCATACCATATTTTGTCATCCAAACATAAACAATCGTAATCATACACTTTTTCATATCCATTGTCATTCTACCCCATACCAAATCCGATACCCATTGTGATTCCTAACAACAAACCAAACGGCCCCTGAATCTTGTAATTATTTTCTAAATAAAAACTAGTTTCATAGCCCGCCCGGATGGGCGGGCTAGCTTCATGAAAAAAATGCAGAAGGGAATGAAATTGGAAAACATATAGTGTAATATATATTGAAACAATAATGAAGCGTTTAGTGACACACAACAAATCTATGCTAAGAATTTATATACAAAATAATGAAACGTTTGTTGTGAAGTTTGTGTAGTTGTCATTTGGCTAGCTTCATAGCCCTCCTTGTCAAGAGGTTTCTGCTATATTGCAATGTATCCCTCATTCTGCACAAGATTCCAACAAAGATGATTTGTAATGTTGATTATCTCTGAGAAGAAAAAACAAATGGTCTTAATGTCTTATGTAAACAAATTTATAATTACACTTGCAAAGTTACTATAGCAAGATAGTAAAGATGGAAAAATGGATGGGTCGAGTGTGCTAACGTGTGAGAACATACACAAACTAAAAAATGGCCATAACTTTCCATTAAAACATTTTAAGTTTTTAACTCAGTGTACTTCTTTCTTGCTAAAAAAATCTTGCAATGAAATTCAAAACTTATATAAGCAAGAACTTACCATAGGAAGTCCATCAAAAAACATATCCAGCATCCGTGTTTATGGTTCTATCTATTTTTTCTATTTGTTCAACTGAATGCATCGATCTTCATATGCCAACAACTAACAACTGACCAATCAAGGAATTTTCATTGTCTCGTAGTCATATATTGCACAGATGTTCATTGTCTGCTACTAACAGCTCATATTATTGTTGAAACAGAATAATAAACAATTATAAGGACATGTGAATTTGGGTATTTACTTTACACTAACACAATATAAACAGTTAAAAGAAAATGGTGATTAGGTATATTTACTTTACACTAACACAATCTTAAACAGCTATAAGAACATGGTCATTAGGCATATTTACTTCAGATTAATATTTCATTCAACATAGCTCAATACAAAAATATAAAAAAAGGATAATTAACACATAATATATAATCAGAATGTATCGATATAAAACAAAACCATGAATCCCAAAAATGAAAAAATGAACAACAACATAGACAAACCTACAAAACAACCAAAACCCTTTGAACCTTCATATCCTCCATTCTTTTTGTAACTGTTACCTGGCACGGTTGGTTATTTTTGATAGCCCATGTTGCTATTGCGTTTCCCTGAAAACTTATTCATCCTTAAGCGATTGAATTGATATTGCGGTGTGATGATGAATATGATATTGACTTGATTATTTTGGGATAAAATTAGGGATTTTAATTGATCCGTGATTTGCTTGTTTTGAATTTCAAAGTAGAAACGCGTCAGCAAATAATCAAGAAAGTTTGTTGATTTTGTGATGATAAGTTAGAAATGTTTGATTTAAATCAGAGAGATATTGGGTGAAAGTTGAAACTAAAGAATGAAAGCGGGTGAAATTGTAGCAAATGTTTAAGGAAGTTCGTAAATGTCCAAAATATCCCCAACTTTTACACTGTCATTGTCAAGTCACAAAATGTTCTCATATTGCACTTTGAGTCATCATTTCCGGTCAGCATTAAGTTGCCATGTCACCATGTCTAGTCATCATGAAATATTTCATGTCTTGCCCTATATATTGGTAGAAATATGAAAGATTTAAGAGAGAATTGCAAAAATAGTCCTTGTGGTTTGCCCAGATTGCAGATTTGGTCCGTCGAATTTTAAAAGTGCAAAAAACATTCGTATTTTGAAGGTTTGGTTTCACTTTTGATCCTTGGTCGAACTAAAATGACTAAAATACCCTCTTCTCTTCTCTTCTTTCTGTTTTTTTCTTTAATTTATATATTAAAAAAATACATTTTTTTATCCTAACTTACATTAAAATACACATATATATTGTATCATCACAATCTCACCATCTTAGATCTCACATGATTCTATATTCGTGGCACCAAACATATGGGAAGCAAGATTGCATCTTCTTAAACAACTTCAACTTGTTTAAATAAAAGTCAAGCACTTCATCTCTCCCGTAACCCATAATTCAAACAAACCCAAAATAAACTCATTTCTTGATATAATTTCACATAACCAAGATCATGTTGACACCTTGTTAGTACCCAAAATCTATCTTTTGACCATCAATTTCTCATGGGAGATGATTTGCACACTCCACAAATTGATTGACACACTCAAAAAATATGTGGTATGCCTATTATACCTCTAATATTTGCATACTTTATTAAGTGATGTATGAGGCATAAATGTCAAGATACATATAATTTGAGTGTACCAATTAATTTGTTGAGTGTGCAAATCATTATCCATTTCTCATATTCACACAAAAAAACATAACCCCGATCCACCAACTTTACCACAACCACCCAAACCTGATCCATTACCAAACGCAAGCCTATATCCACACAAGCTGACCCTAAATCCGATGGCAGCATAGCATATCACACATTTTAAATCCGGCGACGGCGTCAGGTGGGTATAGATAAATGAGCAAATGGATATGCCCTAAACATTTTGAGTGGTTGAATTTGGTTGCATCCACTCCACATATTGTGTTTTCTCATAAGCAAATAATCGAACACTTTTTTTGGGTGAAAAGGTGAACATTTTATTTAATTACTAAAGGATTACATCAAATAAGAGACAAATATAGACAAGCCTATATCTTGATGCAAAACTGAAATACAAACTAAAAAACTCAAATTGTCATCAGAGAACCAAGATCTCTAACACAACTACAAGGATCTCAGATACTTAGAACCATATCTCGGATACAACTACATTTCAGAAATCTGATACTTATCCCAAACATGCTGTCAGAACTCAGTATCCATTTTGTTCACCTTAATTCACCAAAGACCATATTTCCATGACTAAATTTCCCATTACAAAGCATCAAAGATCATTCAACCAGCATCCACAATGATGAATGATGACAATTGTAACAGGCATCATCATGTAAAATATAGCCCCCGTTCATAATACTTAAAGGGCTCTATCTTTACTAGCTACATTTCCTAAGCAGTATTCTTACAAAACCAACCAACAGTTACATCCTCATTGATTGGGTAAGAAGAATAAGAGGCTTAGGCATCAGAGAACACACACACTTAAGTATAACTAACCATCCTCTTGTGGTAGTGTATTGATTGGACCACGAAGTGTCATCTTTCACCACTCTCTATTCCAACCATCATACACTGCCCACCCAGTCCATTTACCCTTCATAAAGAGGTAACATACCTTATGGTACATTTAACCAGTATGCCTCATATTAACCCATAATAGTCCCTTAATTCCTCCCTAGGCCAACTAAAGAACAATATGAGTCAAAAGAGAGCATCCTAGAAAACTCCAAGATACAAGGATACCCATTTGTAATGGACTGCAAAAAAACTCAAATTTGTTATAATGTAACAGATGAGAGCAATTACCAACTTTCATGAAGAAGCCAAAGAGGAACTTTATTGATGTAGAGCCAGTTTCATTCAGGACCTCATAATGAACTCACAAAGGATTCAAAAGGCTGAACATACTCACTGAAGCTTGTTCAAGTTGATATTCTTACAAGAAATAGCCCATTTCCTTTTAATCTCTCTCACAGCAGAACTATCTTTAACTGTAAGGCCAAGCAGTTTGTTTTTCGCTTTGTCCATAATATTTTTGAACACTTCATCACAGTTTCTTTTCACCTCCTTAAACATTCTTCCATTTCTTTCTTGCCAAATATGATAGATACTAGAAGCGAAAGCAATCATTTTTATTACACTTCTGATATTACTACCATTTCCAGCATCTATCAATAACTGGATAATATTCATCAAATCAAAGCTATTGTACTCAATATCATCAATTCTACTAACTTTATTCCATGGTTATCTTGAAAAGGAACATTGGAATAGGAGATGATTAATGTCTTCAGATTCTTGACAACGCAGACTGCATCTATTCACTGCATAATCTCCCCATCTTCTAAGTTTATCCTGAGTAGTGAGTCTATCTTGAATGGCTAGCCACACAACAAAAGTTAGACCTTCAATGCTATTTACATGCTCAAACTCATCATTCGCGTCAACACTACTCTTATCATTAAACATACGGCTTTTTAACATAGGGCTTTTAGGGGTATTGCAATCAAGATCAGTATTAGCTTGTACCTTTTTGTCTTCATTATCATTATTGTCAAACATTCTCTTATTTCCATCAGAACTCAGAACATGGTCCCCCTTACCATTGTCACCATTATCATTCTACAACACCACATCATCTTGTCCATTCTTGTCTTTACCTTCACCAATATTACCCGTCATATCATATTCAACGTTATCATTATCCCCAATAGTATCTTGATTATTCGCTTTATTCATGCTAACACTCATTTTTTTATTCATTTTTCTTTTTAGTAGTTTTAGAGTTATTAATATTATGTACAGTATCCTCATATCTCAGTGGAACCTTCAATTGTCTTTGGTTCCTCATGCTAAAACCAGGGTTTATTCAAATTGGGGAAAATTAGGCAAAATCATGAAAATGAGTGATTAAGCAAAATAGCAACAAAATTCAATTACATGAATACATTCTTTCTTCAGAAACAAAGTAAGATCACAAGAATTTACACAAAATTTCAAACGATCTTTTGGCGCCAAAACACCACAATCTGAAACACTAAGATCAAAGCGGTAAAACAAGCTGAAAACTACACCGATGTGATCGGACTAGTGAAAAGAACAGGTTGTGATGGTTTATTTGATGATTGAACAATTAGATTTAGTGTAATAGTGAAAATACTATTGTAACTATTTTTTGACGGGAATCATCATGTTTAGAAAGAAACTGGAACAAATTATTGAATTGAACATAATTAGGGTTTTAATAATCAAACACTTGGTCTGCATAAAATCATGATAGAGAAAATTGAGTTTTAAATTTATTATTTCACACGGATAAATCAAATATTAAATGAAGAATATCATTTGTATGGATGGAAAATATATTTTCAAACAAATATATTGATGAGGATTGAAAGAAATATTGAATTTGCTCAAAATGACGAGAGAGGTGTGACTAGATGTATGGAAGAAGAAAGTAGAGAGAATCAAGGCATATGTATTTCATTCTGTAAAGTCAAAATCAAGGATTGTACTTTGAGATTATCGTGCTGATAACGTGTTGTAAAACAACGGCCTTATAGCAACACACATAATAGATGATTGGAAGAAGAAAGTAGAGAGAATCGAGACATATGTATTTCATTCTAATTGATGTATTACAAGTACATACAATCCGTATTTATAAGCATCTAGTCATTAGTATATTAAGTACAAACATTATTAAGTAATAATGATTTAAACGTTACGGAACGTGAATGGCCACATAATAAATAAAAGGGTAAATTACACTGTTGGTCCTTGTACTCTACTCCGTTTGCCCGTTTGGTCCCTAGATAACGGGAACTCTCATAACGGCTCCCTAAAGTCGATTTTTGTGCGCTATTGGTCCCCAAACACTAAATGTCGATGCGCTCTTGGTCTCCAAAAACTAACTTTCGTTATTTTGTTCGTTAGTTGACTTTTTCAATGGGTGACATTATTGTCTAAAACACAATTACAGTAGGGTAAATTACATAGCTCGTCAATCACAACTAACAAGTTTTAGTTCTCACACTTCTCTTTCATCTCTCATTCTTTTTTTCTCCTGTCTCTAAATTCTCTCGTCTCTAAATTCTCTCTACCAACAAACACCACAATCAAAAAATTTACATCCTTTCTTCATTATCTATATATCTCTATCAGTTACATATTTTTCAAAATATCAAAAACACAAATCACAATCACAAAAATACACAAATTTTATAGAAAACCCATTTATCACTATTTTATAGAAACAGTGAAACACTAACACACCAAAATCGTCTCCCACCCAAACCAGATCCGGCCACCCGAATCCACCCAAGCTCATCAACGGGTAGCATTGTGATCGGATCTCCTTGACGTAACTCGAATCTATCAAAGTCGGTTAGATCTGAGTTGTAGATCTAAGTTTTTTATGATGACGTCATTTCACGGAGGGTATGATATCACAAAGGGTATTTTCACTCTTAATTTTGCTAACGATCATCATAATTGTGACGTCATCATCATCTAATAGATGGGTAGACGACGACGATGATGACGTGTTAAGTTTGTTCCGGCAAGACTACTCACATCGGCGCCGGCAGCACCGCCGCCACACCCGCTGTCAGCTTCATCTGAATCCGACCCTGGTGGCGTTGGTTCCTTGAATACTATCTGTAAAGTTTTTAGTGATGTTAAGTTGACTTGAAACATTTACGTTTCCGGTAAAGGTAGCTTTTACGTCCTTCCTAAAACCTAAATTGGGATAAAGCAACTAAGCAACATTTTACAATCTCTTTCGATGCATACCAGCTGCAAACTTGCTCTTATAGTTGTTCCCATATACTTTTTTGAATTTTAGCAAACATACGACTTGTCTCGGGTTTGTAATGAAGGTGAGTTTCCATCACCGGTTAGAAGACGGTTGGGTGTTTACAGGCCTTTGGGTTTGTAATCGTTGTGTTGAGGTCATTCCAGATGTGAATAATTATAGGGTACGCGGGATACGATGCCCGTTTACTTGGAAATATTGTCGAAGGATATGTGTTGATGCCAAGGTACACCATTTCCAAAAGTTGGTCAACCGCCCGTAAGTGATGGTTCGCCGCCTATATCAAATGCCCAGCCACCACTAGAACATGATCAACATGGTTATCTCTAGCCATGTATGGTCTTCTGCTAAAGTCAATTCCTTGATAGTTTTAGGTTGATTTAATTTTTGTAAACAAATATCAGATAATGTATTGCTTCGACACTTTTCCGAATGTGGTGTGAATGTGAGTGGGAACTCTCTCTTCAGGATGCCATTTTTGTTTGAAAACAAATATATCATTCAAACATTACAACTGGGTCCGTGTTTATATATTCCATGATATGCGTTGTCCAATTCAAAAAAGATATAGGTATTGAACTTTTAGATATATTCAAAGCTTGCTCTAGTAACTGGAAAATTAGACTATATGTCCATGAAGTGTTATATTGTTACATGGATCTCATCACCTTCCTTTGAGAGTGTGCTAATTGAAATGAATTTTTCTCTTTGTAAATAATTAATTATGCAAGTAATCTATCTATCTATCTATTATACTAAAAGATTCAGCCCCTTAATTTAATGGGGCTGTATCTTTAAATGCTTTGTATTACCCACACAGCCATAGGTATAAAATCTTGCTGCGTACAATCCACACCTGTGATGAACTTCTATTCAAGATATTTATTGGGGAATAATTGTTGAAGGTGGATGGTTCCTACAGTTATCCAGCAATTAAACTAACAAAACCGGCTCAAGAAGATCAAGCGAAAGAATACCAACAAGTCTGTAATTACAACCCCACAGGTAACCAAAAGCCTCCCAAAGATTTAATGTTAATTTAATGTTGAATATCAAGGGTTGTTCTCCATCTTAACTTCCTTTGGCTGTTACAGAAGCATTTACTCCAAGAATGCCAATCATCCGAATACATCTGATATGAGCTAAAGTAAAGGTAATCCAATCGATCCATAAACAGATTCAGTTTTTACACATCTATTTATCTAATTCATCAAATCCACCACCAATCAAAAACAAAAAATTCAATTTTATTAGTTTGGTTTGAGGTTTTGTTTTTGGTGGTTTATTGATGTTTTGTGTTGTTTTTTGTGTGTAGCTTGGATTGAGCAGGTGAGTTACATTGTTTATCCTTTTTGTAACATTGATTTGATTGTTTGTGGTCGCCTTAAGAAGGTATTGTTATTTTTTTCTTTGTTGTATGCTTTAGTTTTGCTCTTATATCAGTAAACATCCTAATGGTTTGTTGGCTTGAGTATATGAACTGCGGGCGGAATATCTCATGATCAATAGAAATTATGTCGAATCCATCGACAAGGTAAATAAATCGATAAACCAATTTCGTTTCACTTTTTAATCTTTGCATTATTTATTTTTTGTATCCACTTGATTGGTGAAATATTAGTTGGGGTTAATATTTACCACGGAATTATGCAACAGATTAAGTAAGCCTATTTTGTCGTTACTGAAACCGGTTTTTTAGAGGTTAGATTGCTAATCCTACATTTTTGGAAATGGTAACAACTTCATGCTTAATGATGTGATCTCTAGATTAAGAGTGCTTGGTAGCATAGTTGTTGCATATATAAAGTGTAAATTGACGTAAAAGCTGCTAAACGCTTCTTTTATTAGGTTTTGCATCACGATATACCATAATGTGAGCACATCTTTTGCATAAGTGGAAAATTCAGTTGATGAGGAGATAGGTAGATCGGGTAACATGTTATAAAGAGTCAAAAAGACATGAAGTAAGCTAGTGAATCACTGCGCAATCCTAGAACTGACATCAACTTTCTTATTCTCATTTTAGGTATGCAATATAGTATATTAATTTGCACTTATCAGTTAGTAATTGTGGAACACATTCAATAAGCTATATGTATTAATAAAACAACAGAAATCATTTACTTTAGTGGTCTTTACTTTCAGTAGAAGGGTCCAGTTTCCTAAAGGATTACCACGAAGCTGGCATAGTCATGTTTTTGCAATATACCAAAATAGGAGGGATGCAAGGACTTGGTGCCGACATAGGTAACCTTTTGTTTAATTTATTATTCCGTATATGTGGTTTTGATAGTTGGTAGTTTTGTGTGTATATACTTTGATTGATGAGTTGTTGCGTTGTCATGGTAAGTTCTTTCATTGTAGTTACTTTAAGTTTCATTGTTTACCCCATTCAAAAGAATGATATTACATGTACACTAAACGCCTACTAACAATAACGAATGGCAGGTTCTTTGATTGTAGTTGGTTGCTATGCGAATAGATATGATAATGATCGAGGTTGGTTCTGAAAACTGAAGATATGTGTAACTTAGGATAGAGAGATACACGTGAGGATGATTTTCTTTAAATAAAGTTGGTCTAAAAATCAGAATTTGTCTCGATAACCGAATTTATTTTGACATGTAGGTAGTTAACCTGAGGGTTTTAATAATGAAAAATATGGTAGTTTAAAGTCTTATAAGTCTGATTGAAAATATGGTAGTGACCAATTGATCTTTTGCAACTATTGTGTATTTCTTTTCCTGCATTTTTGCGAGTATATGAGTTTTTCATTCATACAAATCAGCTATTGATTGTTAGTTTCAGAAAACTACACTCAAAATACCTTTTCGGTGAATGCACAGAACTGTGTATTAATTCCTTCCATTATAGTGTAGGATAACACATGACTAGATTGGTTTTTGTGGTCTTAAATCATGAAGCCAAGGTAGAATCAAAACATCCTATTCTTTGAAACCATTTTTCATTTGGTTCGGATGGGTAAACATCAGAAATGAAGTTAAGAATGATAGTTTAAACACAACGGGACAAAGGGTCAACTTTAAATATTGTGGGTACAAAAATATAGGTTTTCAATAAGACAATCTTTATTAGAATGTTTACTAAACTTAGCTTATATTAATACGTTACTAATATTAATGCAATTATTTGAAGGAAAATGGAACAAGAATGTTGGTGGGTTAACTTGACTTGACCCATTACTACATGCTCAAATTTGAGAGCTTTCTTACCGCGGATTCATAGAAGGATATTAGTGTCATATTTTGTCATTTACACGCCTGTCTGTGGATATCTTTGAATCAACCGTGCAGCAAATAGGCGCACATTAGAAACGGCAACTTCATTTGTACTTTTACAGGGGCGGGAAGGTCTTGAAGTAGAGCACCAAAAATGTTGAGAATTTATCTGCTAAGGAAATATTGCAGCAGCATGTTAAGCATGCTAAGAAAGTCCGAGCGAGGTATGTGTTCTTAAAGCTGAGTTTCATTGTATATCGTATAATATCATAATATTGTTATTTCAGGTCACTAGTTTATAAGTTGACTGATTCTTGCTTTTCACATTTTGTACACTTATGGCATAATACACATTTTTATAGGTGATCATAGAAGCTCATGTTGTGCTAGATAACTTGATTATAGTAAATATGGCTATGTTTCTGATTTGGGAAGGTGTTGACCCTGAGCTCATGATGTAGAATTTCGTTGTCAGTTTTCACGCTTATGGACCTATATATGCTCTACGTTCATGTTAAACTTTTACTAATATTTTGTAGTCGTTCGCTAATAGAAATTCAGATATTTAGTAGCTACTCAAGTGGCATAATTATCTTATTTTAGAGTTTATTGAGAACTTACATATGTGCATATTCATATAGGTATGTTGAACAACATTGGCGAACAAATATTCCTCCAACTGATTCAAGGTATAGGGCAAGATCAAAGGTGTTCATGAAATGGCGAGTATGAAATGGCAAATGCAGACAAGCTGAGATTAGAACATCGTCAGCGCCAGGTACACATTCTGTTGTTTGCGTGTTTCGGTCTACGGCGTACATAACTGCTCGAAACAATTTGGGGTGGCCTGTTTGGGAGCTCATTGTTTGATGATTAAGAATCTGTAATCTAAAAAAGGGCATATGATATCAACTTTGACGTAAGTGAGAAGTCAACTGAATAATTTCATTTCAATAGTCAAAAAGGACAAAACAAAGGATACCTATTATTACAGATTCATTTTTGAAAGAGAACAATTAACCAATAAGATATTTTCAAAGCAAAACTGTACTCAATTGACACTAATTTAGTTTTTTTTAAATTATACTTTAAGGCAAACAGTCATACAAAAAATCATTATACAATCAAATTATTTACAATGTGATTGTAACTATTCATGGTGCATCAATTTTGTAACTTTTGCTCCTTACAATACGCAAGCAACATTTGAAACTAACTCGTGTGCATCTCATGGGTCTGCATGCCTCGTTCATCTAATTTTTATCTTCTTACCAATTCATTCAATAGAAGTCAATATTCATCATTAATGCATTCATATTTCATTTTAGTATCATTCTTTTGCCATTAATTAAATGCAATTATAGTGACATCAACATGCGTTAAATATGATTATAAATACATGCTAGCAAAATAAAAAAACAGCTGCATTAAAGTTGCATTAATGATGAGGTGTTATTTTATACACTTTTTTGGGATCATTTAACCCTTTAAATCATGCAAATATCGCTAAAATATGTGTTTAATCATTTCTTTTTGTGTTTTTAGCATTTGGATGACATTTGAAGGAAATACACGTGACTTTGGCTCATTCGGGGATGAAACGGATAAGATTACAACTCTACACCAAAGTTAAAGAAGAAAATGCTTGCAGATTGTGGAGACGGCGTCAGAATTAGTGGCGACGCTGTCAGGATATCAAAGAGATGACGTCAGGATATTTAAGACGACGTCAGGATATTTGAGATGGCTTTAGAACGTATACGACTTAAAGAAGTCCTAGAAGATTTGGCGAAGCGACGGCGTCAGGATTCTTGCGATTTCTTTTGAAAAACCAGAGGCTTTTCAAAAGCCGGGCTTTCGAGCTTTTTGCCAGGCTTTTTCGGGCTTTAGGCTTAGCTCGGGCAGGGCCGGGCTTTGGTAAAATATATAAGGAACCATTTAGGTCCGTTGGGCCGTGCCGGACTTTAGTCGGGCTTTTTCAGGCTGGGTTTTTCGGGCTTTTTTCAGGCTCGGCCTTTAGCCCTTCTGTGTACCTCTAGCTGGAGCTGAAGCTTGGGCGGGAGCTGAAGCTAAAACTTATATTATTAGTTGGAAGTTGAAGCTTATATTATAAGTTGGAAGCAGGAGCTTATATTTTTGTAAAGCTGTTTCACGAATTGTTTAGATGATACTATAAGTAAAATCAATAACATACACCCCATCAATTAAGTGTTAATTGTTACTCTACATTTTTTTTTTACGGTTTTAACCAGAATTTTATTAATTGCTTTTAAATATTAGGAGTCTTGCCGTTAGTTTTTACTGAAATAAAGGACTCACAACGCAAATTATTTAAAGGAAAAGGTGGTAATGGTGCAACAATGGACCCTTAAACGACAAGACTAATGGTATAAATTAAGTTTAAGGACTGAATTTGTCAAATTGACCTTATCTTGAATTACCCAAAAAGTCATAAGTATCTATTAAGATACATATTTTTTAAGGCTATTTCTATGTTTGCCCCAAAAGAGTTTGGGGTATGACTCTATTGCTCTCAAGGAAAAGTATGTTTCTATATGCCATCAGATGCGACGGAGCTGGTCCCGATTTAAATATAATATTTGTACTTTTAAAGTACTATTGTGTAAGTGTACTTTTTTAGAAATGTTTTTTTTATAGTTGGAGCGACCTCGTATTAATACTTAGAGCGACTTAATAATGTTATGATATTATACAAAAAGTCAAAGTTATGATCAGGAGCGACGTACGTATTTTATACATATTTAGAGCGACTGTTAGGTAAGAAATTTTTTTTAACTTATTCAAAATGTACATCGCGATATTTGTTCCATTTACTATTTACGTTATACCAAAATCTACCCCAAAATTTCCAAACAAGGCAACATAAACATTCTCTGATCATATAACTAAACCTTAAATATTTTCATTCACTATTCCCTTGTCTTCTACAACCTGATGTACTTCTCTTTTGCCATTAAACCCTAATTTTACGAAACCCAAATCATTGACAAACCCTAAAAATTGAGTATCAGAAACTTATTTCATATAAACGAAATCATCTTGATAGGAGATTACCCAATCAGTTTTTGATGCGGAAGTCACAATAGTGGGACTTTGCATATTTACATCTAGTAGGAGGTATTGGGTAAGGGGTGTTAATGAAAGACGTTTTGAACAGTTTTAGTTTATGTGTTTGGTAAATGGTTGGTTTTTTCGGCATTTTTAAACGAACTAACATTTTCTGACACTATATTTTCATGCATGGAGGTAAAACAGAAATACAAAATAATGATGTTTGTCCTTCATATTAGGTACAAGATTGGTAATAAATTTTGAATTAGCAGACAAGAATTTTGCTTGATAACTGGTTTTGCGTTTGGAAAAATTCCCAAGGTAGATACTTTTAAGGGTTTGCAAAATAGTCCTTTTTGTGACAGAGTATTCCTGATAAAAATGCAGAGCATTAAAGACAGTTAAGTTTCAGAGCTTTTGGAATTTAATTAGAAGCCTAAAAAGTGGTCTGCGTTGTCTGATGAAGATAGTGTTAATGTTTGTTTATTTTGTTTTACTGGGTATCAAAATTTAGTTTTCAGGTGGGAGTCTATGAATTATCATTGCTGACAACTTATTGGAATTAGTTGATGATTGAGGCCTGAGATGCCATTACCCTTGGGGAGAATTTTTTGATGAAGCTTCTGACGAAGGTTAGTCATTGTGATAGTAGCATAAGGATGCAGTTTTGTTGAGAATAAAAAAGGTTTCCCTAATGAAGAAGACTAAGAAAATTGATAGTTCAAAGAATATTGAGACCTATAATGTATATGGTTTTGTTTGGTCTCTGAAGGTATGTTTTTAAATAACATTGAGACCTATAATGTACAAATAAGTCTAAAACCAACGCTTAGTTACTATATTATTGGTATTGCATATATATATATTGGAGATGTACAGAAACAACAATTTTTGATGGAAGAAAGATCCGTTAGTTATCCCACGTGGTCTAGCTTGGTTAAAAATTGGTAATTTTGAGAAAGGGGATTATGATGCTTTATTTGCTGAATGGTCTAGTCTTATTCTGTGTATGGCTCCAACTAGTACTGAGTTGTTGCAGCCATGGTTGATTCGTAGTATGGATTATTTTCGAACTTTATTGGTAGACATATAACCTAATGGTCCTATAACCGCTTCCTCTCAGGGTATACAACCAATTATTTGTGCTGCTGTTGTACATGATCCATAGTTTGAGCAACAACCCAAAAAGGTTGTTGAATCAGTTCCCTTGTTTACAAGTCAGGAGCTTGTTGCTGAATATCATTCTATTACTACAAGTGTTTAGTTGATTGAGAATGTAGGAGATGGTGATCCATCAATTGTTTTAAAAGAGCTTGCTGATGTTATGCAAGGATGAAATGTACTGAAAGATTTCATAAAAATCCAAAATGAAAATTGTCAGAAGATCGGTGGCAAAGCTAATCTGTGAAAATATAATTAAATCTTTGATTGGAATCGTTATTCCGGTTTAGCAAATTATCATTTTAACGTTTTAATGTAATTGTTATATATGGCTTAAGTTAATTTATATATTTCATTGCTGCCGTGATAGTGCAAATTTCAAATGTTTTAATTGCGTGTATATCATTGCCTAGAACTTAGTGCAAGTACAAATTCAATCTCGTGACATGTGCCATATAGTGATTATGACCATTTTGTTTCAAATCCACTTGATATATCTAATAAAGAAAGTTTTGATTTTGTACACCAAACTAATTATCTATATCGGTTTGAATTATAATTCTTTTTCTCTACATTTTTGAAAAACTTATATTTTTTCCTGTAGAGGACGAAATGATAGCTTGTCCGAAGAATTTGGAATCCCAAGGAATATGATAATAATGTAGATTGACTTTGGTGTTGGAAATGCTTATTTTGTTCACTACTAATATTCATTATGACACTTAAGTACATAATCTACTCTTAATTTAACTCCCCCTAACATATTATTTTTAATTTTAGGATAGTGAAAGTGAAATTATTAAGTTTGATGGTCAAGTTTATTGTGTGACAAATAGTTGGTGGCTTTTATGAATGTGTATCTTCAATGTTGTATGTATACGACCCTACATGAGTATCGTATTCATCCATAACATAACTACTCCAAGCACCAGAACAAACTTCCTCCCAAATGCTTGCCTATACTCCGGTGAATTTAAATTTACCTAATTTGAATGAATCATTTACAGCATCACAAGTTAATGTATGTAATTATATTATTTAATTTACTTGGTTTTGTAGTATTACATGTAATTATTTTGTCATGGGTTGTTTAAAATAGTTAAATATTTTTAGGAATATGCTGAATTTGACTTTGACAACCCTGAGAATGATTCCTTATCCGATATGGTTAAGACCGGAGAAGAAGAGATTCATTTAGATGGGTTGGAAACAGTTGATCAATTTGTTCAAACTCCTGAAAAACAAAATTTTGAGGTATGGTTACTTCTTTATTTTCTAAGTATGGTTATAAAAAAAAGAACAGGAAAATTTATTGTTAAGCAATCCTAAAATTAAGCAATAGCCTGGCGACCTTAGTAGAGAAATTAAGCAATCCTAAACACCCTTTCAAGTATGCAGCTTTAAAAATATTGGAAGCTACATAAAAAGAGCCTTGGAAAGGTTTTGTATGACACCCATAGGTGTTATATGAACGTTGAATTTTCAGGTAACGATGGTTTGCACCAAGGTAGAATGTGATTGAAAGTTGGACATAATCCTTCTTTAAAATGCAATAATTGATGAACCCTACATGTTAAACTAAGCACATGAATTTTTTATAGAACATGCATTACATAAAGATAGTTGGACATTACTACATGCTTAACCTAATACAAACGAACTAGTTAACTCCAAACCCTTATTTCAAAACGCCCACATACCCAAACCAAGTCTAGATTCTTACGTGCTAGTTTGCCAACGTACAATACAAACACAATCTAGTGGTTCATCATGGTTGTAATGAACCATTGTTTACAACGTAAACGATGGCCATGACTCTTGTCTCCTGTGCCCTGTCTACAGTCAAGTTTCTCTATATCTCCATTCTGAATCTCTCTTAGATAAGCAACAGCACGTACAATTTTCTCTCGACTCCCAGTTTGCTCTAGTGCTCCAATCACAACATCTCTTTGCCTCATACGCTTGCACATGTGCATCCATGCTATTCCTACGACAGATATCACACCAGTGTGTTTCCTATATTGCTTCATGTTGAAAACAGCTGCAAATGAACATCCTAAGGTAATAGGAGGTTATAATTTTGATTGTTTGTAAAGTATAATATACTAAAACTGTTAACAGATGAATCTAATGTAGTTAAGTTGACTTTTTTCTTAAATATGGTGAGTGAGATTGTAAGTAAAACGATTTGTGAATACAGTCATATTATAAGAGGTTAGTTTGTACGTCATATCCACTATTAGTCCTATTTTTTTATAAAAAAATTAGGAGTCATTACTATGGTATATCAAGTTTCACATAAGCATTTATCTAATTATAAAATGTGCCCTTATAAAAATCATCAAATAATAAGTTGGTATATTTTAGTAAGTTGTTTTTAATAGATGAAGAAATAAAATGTTTCCTTAATAATGGTAATTACTATCTTCAGGAAATGTCAATGTATGTTGTTATATGAGGTAAATGTGGTTAACGAAAATCAACCACCTTCGTCTGAGAAGGTTGTCGGACAACTCATGAGGAAGAGGTTTGTTGGAAAGGCTCGAGTGGAACCATATACCGTGCAACCACCCACTACTGCACCATCAGCTTTTTTAAAAGTTGATAGGAAGGGGCTTAAAAGAAAGGCAAGGTTGTTACATTATACAAAACACACGAATTTCTTTGATGATGATGTTGGTGAGATGACCCAGATTTAATGCATCTCTTTGGAGGAATTGGGTATATACATCCTGGTTTGTTACATTTCTTTTTGTGATGATGTTATATTTTTCAAATATAAATTTGTTGTAGCTTTTTTTCTTCAGGAGAGCACAAGTTGAAAAAGAAACGGAATAAAAAGGTACACAATCAATCAAAGCCAAATAGCTTTGAAAAAATCCTTGTGGATTTCTCGAGGTATTGATCGTTTCTATTGCCTAAGAAGATTCTTTTGCTATATTGTTTTAATTTATTAACATTCTATTTGTCAATTTCAGGATATGTTGTCCTAGTGCACCTTATAGCGATAAACTAATGTCAAATTGCTTAGGATGTCTAGTTATGGTTTATGATTTTAGGTGATGACACAAAGTCACATATTTTCTTGTGGACAAAATGACATTTATGTTTATCGGTCTTTTGGTTATCTTTAGTGGGTTGTAGGATGGTGGTTTGTTATATATTAATGTAATTGTTTTTCTAATTGTAAGCACTATTATAAGATGCAGGGCAAGCGACCATTATACGCACTCCATGCGAAAAAAAATTGACACAAGCCGTGTGCAACGCACGGGTCTGCATGCCTCGTTCAAATAATAATAGTTTTGGTTAGATTTAATACATATTTATGTTCCGAATACGGAAGTATCAATCACTTCCATAAATATCGTAAGATGAGCTCGTATTATAGTTTTTGGAACCAAGAAAAGGTAGAAAGGCTCAAGGCCCATGGTAAGCCCTCTAAGGGTCCATGTTCGGCCAATGTACTAGTATTTATACCCCTCTCCACGCCTTGGAGGGGGTCGATTGTTCACTTGTTCATTTCTTAATCTAATATTGTTCTCTCTTCCTTTCTCTCTCTAAAGTGTTCATCACACCTTTCTCTCTCTAGTTCTTTATTCATTTGGTTGTGAGATTAGATAACTTAGTTATTCCACAATTGGTATCAAGAGCCATGGGGTGATTTAGCTAGGTGTTGTGTGTTTTTTTTTCTTGTTTCACTCGTGCATTTTGGTTCTATCATACACAAAAGATTTCATCTTTTGTTTGTTCTAATACCATAAAATTTAGTACTTTCTTGTTTATCTATCTTAGTACAAGCTAGGTTTAAAAGCAAAACTTTGAAAACATCAAAAATCTTCATTTTTTTAAGTTTTTGGTTCGAATTTATTTTTTGTGTCCAAAATCTTGATCCGGAAATTTTTGTGTTAAAAACCTTAAAGTTTGTGTTTTTATACTTCTACTAGGGTTAGAATAACTAGTTGTACAAGAAAATTTCATTAAAAACGTCAAAAATTGTATCCTTAAGTGATTTGAAGTTTTTGAATACGGCTTTTTATACACACTGTTTGAATCCGACGATTTATACGTGTTGAATTAGGCGATTTATACGTTTGGGTATTCGGCGATTTATACGTGTTGCATTCGGAGATTTATACGTTTGTGTATAAGGCCATTTATACGTTTGTGTATAAGGCGATTTATACGTATCTTGGTTCAACGATTTATACATAAACTGGTTCGGCGATTTATACGTAAATTGGGTCGGCGATTTATACGTGAAATAGTGTCTGCGATTTATACGTATTAGTAAATTCGGCGATTTATACATCGTACTGAATCCAACGATTTATACCTAACTTTTAGAAGGAGATTTATACATCTTCCTTAGGGCGATTTATACATTACACTTGGATGATCTATACATCTTTCCTTAAGAGATTTATACCATATTGCTTTGGAGATTTATACGGTTTTTTTGTAATTTGTAAAATCTCGTAAAGTATTTGATTATTTTCTCGGTTTTATCAAGAATTGTAAAATCCCGTGTAATCTTAAGACTCATTCACTTAAAACAAACAACAATTTAACACAACAACCTCTAATCACTGAACGATCAAAAAGTTATCTTTCTCATTTAATCAAACAATTCAAAATGACAACTTTAGCAGAATTTATGATCATTGCCGGTGAGGACAACCGTCCTCCCATGTTGGAAAAATCTTTGTATGACTCGTGAAAAAGTCATATGGAACATTACATGGAAAATAGGGAACATGAGAGAATGATTCTTGACTCAGTTCTTAATGGTCCACCAGTATGGCCTACTATCACTCAAGAGGATGGAACCACTAGGCAAAAGACTTATGTTGAACTTTCTGCCACTAAAAACATCCAAGCTTATTGTGATGTCAAAGCTGTTAACATTGTTCTTCAAGGTCTTCCTCCTGATGTGTATGCCATAGTCAATCATCATAAAGTTGCAAAAGAGATATGGGATAGAGTTAAGCTTCTGATTCAAGGTACTAAGTTGTCTTTGTAATAAAAGGAATGTAAATTGTATGACGAGTTTGATAAGTTTTCATTTGTGAAAGGTGAAACACTCTATCAGTACTACTAGAGATTTGCTCAACTAATCAATAACATGAATGTGATCAACATGTCAATGAGACCAGTTCAAGTGAATACAAAGTTTATGAACAGTGTTAGAAATAAAGAAATGTTCTACTTGTAAGCACTATTATAAAGTGCATGGACTATTTGTATCAAGTTAGGAAAGTTTAGTCAATAATCTAATAAGGCTATAAATAGGATATTTATGCCATGATTAGATATAACAATTTCATTTTAATCAAAAGGCAAGTTAGGTATTTCTCTCTCTAAAAACACACACTAATTACACATTTACTTTCACATAATAGTCATCAATCAAGATCTATTGATTAATATGTGGTATCAGAGCCAGGTTAATGTGGAAGATGGTTCTTACTCTGATAATTCTCCATTTCATCTTCTACAATATACAACAACAACATTTCTACCTTTCACAAGCATGACATCTTCAACGAAACTTATAATGACAAAAGTTTCTTTCAACCTTCACGAGAATGGTAGCAATCATATTTGTTGGTTTAAGGGAGCTTATGGGTTATTTTGGGGGAGTATGTTTGTTTATAAAGGGGAGAATGTTTGATTCTTAAAGAGAAAAGAAAAGATTTTGATTTCAATTTCATGGACTTCAAAGGATATTCTTCACCCGGAGCTTATTTTGTAAGCTTATATGATCATGATGTTCATGATGAATCATAATCATCATGAGGGGGAGAAGATATAAGCTTGAAAAGTAAGGTCAATTCAAGTATATGAAAGGGGAGAAGATATAAGCAAGAATATATGGGACAAATCAAGATACTAGCAAAGAAATTGAATCAAAGAAATCGTTATGGTAAAAGTAGTTTGATTAAGAAGATAAGATTCGTATTCAAGATTGAGGTTACTTCATCAAGTGTTTTGAATAAGCTGTAGTGTTTCATTAACTTCAAAGATCGATCGAGATAGCCGGTTCGACATTTGCATGAAATTACTTCTTAAGAATATCGACATTGTCTTCAGACAATCAAAGTTTACTACTTCAATATTCAAGAGATGGATATGTGATTGAGGGGGAGCTTAAAGAGTATGAAGATTCATGTGAAAAGTCAAGTGTTTAAGTCTTTTACAAAGAAATGCTCAATCAATATCATCGTGTTTCAAGATCTTTCATCAGCAACATGATATGATTATAATCTACATTCAAGATCAAGTTCAAAGATAAAGATTTCATATAAGCTGTTAAAGATTCAAGTTGCTAAAGAAGATCAAGTTAGCTTTTGAGAATGCTGATTGTCGTCATCAATGAGTTCGAGAGTAGGAGTCAATACTTATCAGATGATAAAGAATTCTATCCTATTATATAAGGGAAGAAAAATTATATCGTTGAGAGATTTTCTATAAGGCCGCCTCACTTCATAAAGACTTATCAGAGTTTTCGAGCGTTCAAAAGTAAAAGAAAAAATGACTGACTACTTCAGAATAAAGTGTTCAAGCATAAGGAAGAAGTTTTCATCAAAACACAATAAAGATAGTACCCAAGTAGATCATTTAGGGGGAGAATGTTAGAAATAAAGAAATGTTCTACTTGTAAGCACTATTATAAAGTGCAGGGGCTATTTGTGTCAAGTTAGGAAAGTTTAGTCAACAATCTAATAAGGCTATAAATAGGGTATTTATGCCATGATTAGATGTAAAAATTTCATTTTAATCAAAAGGCAAGTTAGGTATTTCTCTCTCTAAATACACACACTAATTACACCTTCACTTTCACACACTAGTCATCAATCAAGATCTATTGATTAATAAACAGTCTACCATCTGGATGGAGTAAATTTGTGACGGATGTGAAGTTGGCTAGAGATCTGCATACTTCAAACTTTGATCAATTGTATTCGTATCTCGAACAACATGAGACACATGCAAATGAAACTCGCTTGATGCGTGAACGATACCAAGATTCTCTTGCATTTTTTGCCAACTACAATCAACCACCGTCTCACCTTAACACCTATCATCCTCAATACAATGCTACATAGTTTCCTCACCAGTCTAACAACATGATCCCGCAAGTTTTTATTTGTGTATGAGCTTAATCAGATCCAAAGTGCTTATTTCTACGTGCTTATTCAGTCGATTATCTTGCTTATTCGTGTTTCAGATTGCTTTTCTGTTCTGATTTTAGCTTATTGCGTTTGTGCTTACTCAGTAGCTTCTTTTACTGTTTGAAAATTAAAAAGAATAGAACAAAACAAAAGCGTTTCATTCTTTCTTTCTTTCAGTTCAATAAGGATAAGAACGAAATCATATCAAACTAAAGCCTACCTTAGATCTTTATAAAAGACCTTTCAGACAAGATTTGTTTTTTGAGACAAAGAATATTAAAATGGTTCGAGTGTTTAATAGAGAAGAATAGATAGATCCTTTGTGGCTTGAGTCTCGTTTATTAAGAGTATAGGGTTGCTAACTGGAATTTTTTAGTGAGAAGAGATAAGGGCTGATCCAAAAGAGGTGGCTCTATTTTGTCTGCTGTTATATGATATCGAAAAAAGAAAATAGAGAGTGCGGTGCGTTTGAGTTGTAGGGATAAATAATGTGAGTGAGTGTTAGTCTTATTCATTAAGTTAGGTTAAGTGTAAAAACGTTTTATATCTAATTTTTTTGGGGTTGCATTGTTTTCTTTAAGGCTTCCGGGCACTAATTTGTTTCTAAAAGATCTAATAAAAATCATGGGCTTTATCAATCAAAAAGAAAATTGCAATAGATAGTGTTGCGCTTACTGTTTGTTTCTTTTTGATAATCCGAATTTTGTGATGGTTGTGCAAATGTGTGATAGTGAATTTTTGTTTTACAAATAATTTCTTGGGTTGAACATTAGATTGATATGTCGTTTGGGTCGGGTATACATTTTTCAAAAGCCAAGTATGACATAGCAGTTTCGCTAGGTATTTCATTTTTAATTGAGCTTAAATAATCTTTGTTAGTAGACAATTTTTTAGTTGTAGTGTTGTTCGATTTTTAATGTATAAAATTTTTGGGATTCTTTTTTGTGTACGGTTTTAATACGGGTCGATAATTTGTAATAAGATAATAATTTTTGGGTTGTATTTTTTTTAAAATATAATTTTAGTTTTAGATTTTTTTTATTTTTTCTTTGCGAATTAAATAAGTTTTTTTTTGTTTGCGCAAGTTTCCAGTTGTTTGTGATGATTAAGGAGCAAGTTTATGGGATTATGCATTGACTATCGGGAATATTTGTTCGAGACAAGCGATGAGTCGAGACGTGATTACGGTTGGTATTGTGGTTTGACAATGGGATTCCCTTGTCTTATCGTGGTGAATCCTCTCAGTGGCGGCTGTGAACGGTTTATGTACTATCTTGAAAGCAGCAAACGGATGGGGAAGCAATGAGCAATGCTTAAAATTCTATTAAGAATGGTGAACACCCATTGCTTGTTGTTGCTCAAGTGTCACTTGCTGGAACTACACCAAATGCAGCTCCTACTCTCAAAGATCCCAAGTTTTGGACTGCTGAAGAGAAAAATAATTGAAAAATTGATCGTCTTGCAAGATCTCTTTTGATTCAGGGCTTCCAAGATGACATTTATTCTCTTATTCGATAGCAACGATACTGTGTTATAGATTTTATGGGACTGCTCTTGAATGGAGATGCAGTGGTTTCTGAGTACAGTGAAAATAGATAGGGGAAAGCTGCAATTTTATATGAGTATGAGACGTTCAAAGCTACTGAAGGAGAACAATTGCTTGATACTTATCTTAGTTAATTACAAGTGATTAATGATTTGAAGAAGTGTGGTTATAAGAAAGATAATTGTGAGCTAAATTATAAGTTTGAAAGTATATGTCATGTGCTTCAAAAGCAAGAACAGCACATGAAAAGAAAAAGAGAAAAGTATGCAAGAAAAGAAATGCCACCGCATACAAAAACAGACAGAGTGATTGTTCTACATTTTCTTGATATTATCAAAATCTCATGATACGATTTCAGATTCTCATCATGGTTTTCACGGACATTCTTTCTAAAGGAATTATCTTGGTGTATGTTGATTGAGTTGTATGGTGTGATTTAGTTACTCCCAAAATACTCCTATGATCTTCCAGAACCGGAATTGATCTACCCCGGAGTCTTCCTTCCAATTTAGGAATGTTAGGTCTAGGTGATGGAGTTTGAGGTGTAAATCAACATGTTTCGAATGCCAAAAGGACTTAAGTGATAAAGCTTTGAATGAAAACAAATGAAAGAAAATGATAAAGTTGTCAAAAGTGACAAGAATATGATGAAGAAGAATCAAATGATAAGCAAAATGAAAAGGTTGGAGTTGAAAAGTGAGAGGCTTATAAGAAAAGATGAAGGGTGTTTTTTCCTACACTAGGATAGAAACCGGGTCAACTCATATGTTATCGGATTTTATTCGTTGATTTCTGATATTGAAGTAGACATCATGGACCCAGTGATGCAAATGCACAACCCCTCCTAGCCACTCAAGTACTTCTCAAAAAGTATTTGTTTCATTCTCACGGAGATTAAACACATAATCTATCAACTTCTCATTCTGAGAATGTTGGTATTGAATAAAGGACATTCTGCTCCAGTCCTTGCTTACTAAAAGTGCACAAGAGTCTAGAGCAATTTGATATTCAATGAAATATCTTTAGGACACAAAAGTACGTTTGTATTAAACATCAATGATACAAAAGGTACAATGATATATGTTTTTGTGACATTGCATGTCTATGTGACACTGCCGGAACATTCTGGAGTGATACTATAAATTAGTATTCACAATGATTGAATGGAAATCCTACGAGTGCTAACATCAGGTCAACGTTGAACGTAGGTCACTATTTAAAAATGATTCAAATAAGTGTGAACTAGTAATCTAAGTGATCTAGTGGTTATGTGTTTCCCAGGGTAACACAACACTAAGTTTAAGAGATCATTGCTTATTTGGATTTTTATGATCATATTTCCGCATCTTTGTCATCGAGATATTGATTTGATCATAATTTTTAAATATTCCATCAGAAATTTTAAAAGCATGATCTTGTGATGTATGAACTTCATGGTTAATGTGGAAGATGGTTCTTACTCTGATAATTTTTCATTTCATCTTCTACAACATACAACATACAACAACAACATTTCTACCTTTCACAAGCATGACATCTTCAACAAATCTTATAACGTTAAAAGTTACCTTTCAACCTTCACGGGAATGATAGCAATCAAGTTTGTTGGTTTGAGGAAGCTTATGGTTATTTTGGGGGAGTATGTTTGTTTATAAAGGGGAGAATGTTTGATTCTTAAAGAGAAAAGAAAAGATTTTGATTTCAATTTCATGGACTTCAAAGGATATTCTTCACCCGGAACTTATTTTGAAGGCTTATATGATCATGATGTTCATGATGGATCATAATCATCATGAGAGGGAGAAGATATAAGCTTGGAACGTAAGGTCAATTCAAGTATATGAAAGGGGAGAAGATATAAGCAAGAATATATGGGACAAATCAAGATACTAGCAAAGAAATTGAATCAAAGATATCATTATGGTAAAAGTAGTTTGATTAAGAAGATAAGATTCATATTCAAGATTGAGGTTACTTAATCAAGTGTTTTGAATAAGCTATAGTGTTTCATTAACCTCAAAGATTGATCGAGATAGCCGGTTCGACATTTGCATGGAAATACTTCTCAAGAATATCGACATTGTCTTCAAACAATCAAAGTTTTCTACTTCAAGAGACCCCGTTTTTACCCTGTGTTTCTTCTCCACCACCATGGGTACTCACCTCCCCCCTCCTCCACTAACTTTCCCAGCTGTGAGATTGCCAAGTTGGCAATCCCACATCTCCCCAAGCTTATTTCGACGACCAAGATTGCTTTTTGAAGAATTGAAGGGCCAAGATTGTTTGCTTTCCCCCTCTCACACAACTAACACAAGAACTCAGCTATAAAAGAAGTAGAAGACAGAAGATTAGAGTAGTTAGTTTTAGTTCTTAATTTTCAGTTTGTAATTTTGTCGATTTTAAGCATTTTTCTTACAAGTTTTTAGCAATCAGCTTTTAAGCATTTGTACTCTTCTACTTTTAAGCTTGTACTTCATCATTTGAGTATAACAATTCAGTTTACTAGTTTCCTTGTACTTTGTTTTCAATTTCAATTCGAATTTACTCAATAAGCTCTAAATAAGCTCATTTGAGCTTATAAATGTTAATAAGCTCAAATTTTGTTTTTAAGGAAGTCTTTTACTTAATCTAATCCATTTACATCCAAATCATGATCATTTGAGGTGTTTTGAGTTCACTTTGAAGCAACAAGAAGAAATAAGCTCAAAATAAGCTAGATAAGCTAGCTTATTGAGGTTTAGAGGCAAGGTGCCATTTAGGATCACCTAGACTCTACTCTTGGACGTCTAGGTGAAGAAGATTCTTCAAATCTCAGGTTTCCTATTCTGAATTTCAATTTGCTTTCTAAGCTTTTTACATATTGCTTATTACTTTGTTGAATTAGCGCTCTTAAACCTGTTTCATTGTGTCTAGATGCTGTGTTATAACTATTTTAAGCTGTTTTAGTAAAAAAGGTTCATTTAGATTTCATTACCTTTTCATTCTGTGATTGAGTACTAAAAAGCTAGTAGAGAAACTAGCTTAATCTCATTAATAAGCTGTTACTCTTGGTGTTAAAATAGCTTAAGTAGGTCATTTTAAATAGAAGTAGATAAAATGTTTTAGGAGTTTTAGCTTTAAAATAGATTATAAGCTCATTTTAGTTTTGATAGTTTACATAAAGGGGTGTTTGGGTAAACCTTAAAAATGGGTCAAAATGGTTTGTCCATGGGTTGAGGTATTTTGGTTAAAATTTATTAGTTTTAAGCCATTTTCAAGCTGTTTTTAAAAAAGTTTTTAGTTTTAAAATGTTTCAAAGTTTTTTAAAACTGTTTTCATAACTGTGAGATTTAGTAAGAACTCCCAAGTGCTTATTTAGTTAAGCACTTGTGGTTTGCGTTAAAGCATTAAAAGGGTGTGTTTTGAGTGTCCAAAAAAGGGCTGTCAAAAGCCTTTTGTCTTTTGACTTTGTAAGTCAAAGTTCACCAAATTATTTGGTATGTCAAGTTTTAAAACAAAAAGTCATTTTCACTTACAAAATTCAGCAAGTTAAATTGAGTTTTAGAAGCTAAAAATTGGTGCATAAGCCCTTTTTAAATACACTCAATCTGTTGAGCTTAATTTTGGTTTGAGCTTATTTGACAGCTTTGTAGAGCTGTCCAAATAAGCCCTTGAGCTCCAGCTTTAATCTCCCCTGGTGCAAAGGGGAGATTTTAAGCTCTTATACTGCTTGCTCTGTAAGCACTCTTAAGGCCCAAGTTCTTAGCTATTTCAAGAGGCCTATAGGCTCTTGTATAAGCCCCTAGAGTTTTAACATCTAGGAAGCTTATTTGATTGCTTATTCTTAAGCTCAAACTTACCCCTTGGACTGTTGTAGCATGACTTAGGCATAGGGACTGCTTATTTTTCTTCCCTTGCTAATCCAGCTTATTTCATATGCCAATGTGTTCCTTCTAGTTTATGTTGTTGGTTTATAAGCTGTGTTAAGGTTTACTCCCACTTCTTGTGCTTTTGAGCTTTTTAATGCCATATTATACACCAACAAAGTACTAACTCCAAGTTAGTAACTGTTGTGGTTTAGCACTTCTTTGCTTATTGAGCTCACCAATTGCTAAATCCTTGACCTAGCGTTATTTGATTAAGTTAATAGTTTAGTTTGCTTATTTCCCTTTTGTTAGCTTATTTGAATGCCCAAGTTAAGCCTTTTTGCCTTTAAGCTCTTTGTTTAGCTTTCCTGTCATCTTAAGCTTTTCCCAGCTTATTTTGTGTTAGCACTTAGCCTTTTCAGCTTATTTAAGTTTGTTTAGATTTCCTTTTAGCTTATATTGTCCAAGCCTTAGCTTATTTCGACCAAATGTCCAAAAGGACTTAGCATTTTCTAGCATTTAAGCCAAATAAGCCATTCTGTCAACTTTAAGCTTATTTTTAAGCTTATTGACAGCTTTTCGTAAAAAGTTGTAGAAGACAAAGTTGTTAAGCCCCACGAGCTTAACAACTTTGCTTCTTTGAGTTTTCGAAAAAAAAAGGGGAAAGACACTTGGCCCGGGTGAGCAAGACTCGAACCCGGGACCAAGCGATACAGTCCCCCTTTTACACACACACTCTACCACTGCGCCCTTGGGTCTTTTTCGTTAAAGACTCAAGGGCTTGTGTATTTATACACATTTTGTCCATTTAAGCTTAATAAGCTGTGACAGTGACTTTTCCCTTTTTATTTTTCTTAGATCCAGCATCCTTTAAGCTATTTTCTTGTATTTTTTGAGAATTTTTCGTAAAAGTTCACTATTTTTAAACATTTATTTTCTTTAAATCTGTTTTTTTAATTATAATAAATTAAATAAAAATCAAAAAAATATTTTTCTTTTTTAGAAAATTTTATTTTATCAGTATTCACTTAGGAAAAATAGAAAATCTTTCGTAGGGTCGTTTTTGCAAAATTTTACTTTTTAAAGAACGGGTTTCGACCCCGTTTTTGTTTTCTCATTTTTAAGCTCGTTTTAGCTCCGTTTTTAGTCTAGTCTTTTTTATTCTTCATTTTTAGTCACATAGAGTAGATTAGAAGTAAAAAAGATCTTTGTAGGGTTAATTTTTAATTTAGGTTTTTGACCCCTTGTTCGGGGCTCTTGCTCTCGTTTTTTAGTTTTATTTCATAATTTTTAGGTTTTGCTTAATCGTTTTTGCATATTAGTAGATAATTTAGCTTTCTAATCCCCTTAATCATTAATATCATTCAAATTCCAACTTTCCGACTATACCGATTTTCAAGTCCAGCCTCGTTGGGGATAAACGACCCGGGAATATCATACTCCTCGGATTTTATTGATTGTCTTTCTTTTAAACTTTTCAAGGGCAACTTGAATTGTTTTTGGGTTATATAAGTAGTAGTATATTTATAATATATTAATTATTTATTCACCTAAAAAAGAAGCTGTCAGTTTTTGGCGCCGTTGCCGGGGAGGCTGTGTGTCGATTATCCGTACTGTTTGAAACTTAGTTTTTGAAGATCCTTCATTCTTGAAGTTATTTGCTTTATAAAAAACCCTAAAAGTACAAAAATATTTTCATTTTCTTTTTAGTATAATTATCAATAAAAAAATAAAAATAAAAAAAATAAAAACCAAAAAGATAAAAACATTGTCTTTAATTATCAATAAAAATCAATCAAGTTGGTAAAAGAACACCAACATATAATACTTTCAACTGAAGTATTATCCATTAATAAGTTCCCGAACCAAAGAATCAAAAACTTACCTTTTGTGTCACTTGCGAGGTACGGTTCACCTTTTAAAAGATAAACAAACTCAAAGAGGGGTATAAGGCGGGTTGTTCCTTGGAACTACGACCCTAAAGGAAAAAGGTTTTTAATAGCTTCGCGCTTTCCTATTCCTCCGCTCCTTTGTGCGTTTTTCTTTTCGAAGAGTTACCGAGAAGCTTGTTGATTATTAGGTTTAAGTTGTCTTATCTCGTTGTCCGTATTAAAATAAATTGTGAATTCAGTATTGATAAACCAAAAAGAACTAAAAAAATTAGTGTAAATTTTCTTTTTATATTTTAGTGCATGCGCACTCGTTCTCAATCCCGTAATCTTAACCGTCAACAACAAGCCCCACCGGCTTTTGTTGAACCATTTAATCTTGAAGAACCAATTGAAAATCCAGCTCCTCCCGTAGTTACGATGGATGATAATCGTACTATGGCTCAATTGCTCAAAGCACCCACCGAGGGTTACGAGGATGCCATCGTTGTGCCCGAGATCACCGCGGACAACTTTGAGCTTAAGCACGGTTTGCTTACCCTCGTTCAAAACAATTAATTCTTTGGAGATGACAAAGAAGACCCTCATGCTCACATCCGTTATTTCAACAAGATCTGTTGGGAAAATAGATTGTAACAGACTTAATACTGGTAGTATAATAGTTAAGTCTGATAGTGATAGTTAGTTTTGTTATTA
>BQNB010064699.1:0-35220 GCA_026074375.1 Tanacetum coccineum | reverse complement strand
TCTTTTGATTGGTTAATTTTTGGTTCCATTTTCAGCTTCTTCTCCTTCTCGGTTTCTTTACTGGCATCTTCGTATCCGACCCGTTATTTTTTTCAATGTCGTCGATGGTCATTACGTCATTTTTGTCATTCTTTTCTTCCTCTCATCTGGTGAGAGAGATAGAATTTACGTTCTTAGTGACGGGGTATTTAGCCTCTTCTCTGATCAACACTTTTTCGGGAGCCTTACTGGTTGTGAGTTCTTTAAGAAGCCCGAACATTTCTGCCATCCTATCGTTAATCTCCTCTCGCTGTTTTAAAATGGCATTCTCAAACCTTTCCATCCTTTCAGTGTGTGCTTTCATGTAATCTTGTACTCGAGCTTCGAAATTGGTTCCTAACGCCCAGGGCTGAGGGTTTGGACCGGTAAGTTCACGAAAAGTGAAAGGTTTTTGCTTTGGTGGCTCATTTTGGTTTTGCGGGTGAGGGTTTGAATAAACTGCGTCCGCATATGTTTGAGGGGTGTGTGTTGATCTTGGTCTAGGTGTCGGTCGTGACCCTTTTAGTAAGAAATTAATCTGGTCTTCGAGCTCAAGGAGTCATCGGTCGGGTGTTTTTGAGGTGTAAAGATAGCCTTGACCGGTTTGACGAAGTTCTTTGAGTCATTCCAGCCCTCATGGTCGTAGAGGGCGAGGTTCTCAATGATTTCCCAAGATTCGTCGGTGCTCTTATTGCGGAGTTTGCCGCCGGCGGCGCTGTCAATCTCGCACTCAAGATGAAAGGAGACATGATCATAGAAAATTTAAATTTGAAGCCAATGATCGATGCCATGATGAGGGACTTTTTGGAGTAAGTCCTTAAAATGAGTCCATGCTTCAAAGAGAGATTTTTCTTGATGTTGTTGGAACATAAGGATATCATTGCGAAGTTTTGCTTTCCTTCCTGTAGTATACATGATATCATAACACAAGCAAGAGATGATGGGTTGGCTACTTAATCTTAGAGAGAGAAAGTGATATTTCTAGATAGAGAAAGTGCAAGACAAAGTATTATAATGAAATGAACAACCAACCCCTTCCCATGGCTGGAAAGGGGTTTATATACATGTGTTTGTGAGCTCTATGGGCTTGGGTATGGGCTTAACACTTGGGTAAAAGACCCGGCCCAATACCGAAAGTCATACGCTTACTTTCTAACTACGAGCTTTGCTATACTAAACAATACACGGGGGTGACCGAGTCTTTTTCATAATCCTAACACTCACATTAAGTTTTTGGTGCCGCTGCGTGGGGAATAGTTAGGTTTCAATCATTGTTTAACTTAGTTTTACTCGCTTGATTCCTATCAAGTGAGAATTTTAATTCCAGTACATTAGCTTTCTCATAGTCTATCTTTTCTTTGTGTATTTGTTTCGTAATCCATTCTCGTCAACCCTCATGGGAGACGCGAATTCTATCTGTACTCTTGGAGATTACTCCAAACCTAGCCATAAAGGCTACAGGAATACCATTGAGCTCCCCGTAGGGAATAATGTGGTACCTCTTCGATCCGACACCATTCGGTTGGTGCAAAACGGATGCTCATTCCACAGACTTCGGTCCGAGGATCCAAACCAATACCTCAAGGATTTCTTAAAACTTGTGGACTCACTTGACCTTGACGGTGTAAATAGGGAAAGAACGCGCCTGCATTTATTTTAATTTTCCCTTCGCGATCAAGCTAGCAACTGACTTGAACGTCTTCCAGCAGGATCCATCACCACATGGGAGGATCTTACTACTCGTTTCCTTGCTCAATTCATTCCACCAGGAAGGACTGCAAAACTTCGCAACGATATCCTGATGTTCCAACAACATCAAGGAGAATCTCTCTTAGAAGCATGGACTCGTTTCAAGGACTTACTCCAAAAAGTCCCTCATTATGACATCGATCTTTGGCTCTAAGTCCAAATCTTTTATGACCATGTCAATCCCGCCACAAGACGAACCATTGACCAATCAGCCAGTGGTAAGCTTCATGATAGAACTGCCAAATAATCCTGGGCATTATTAGAGGACCTCGGCCTATATGACAACGAAAGTTGGAACGACCCAAGGGATTTCGCTAAGCCGGTCAAGGCAATCTCTTTGCCTCAAGATGTCCTGAGTACATCCGACCGCCGCCTCATCGAGCTTAAAAATCAATTCCAACGCTTGATAAAAGCTCATCTTGCTCTGATGCAACAAACTCAAGTGAACAAAATCACTTCTTCATGTGAGATCTGCAGTGGTCCCCATGACACTCAGTACTGCATGAAAAATCCCGAACAAGCCTTTGTTGATTATGCATCCTCGCGAACTGACGGGACAAGAAGTAGGCAGTTCGCTATGAACCAAAGTCCAAGAAAATTTAACGAAGCCGCCAATACTTGGAAGGGAAAGCTAAACTTTAACTAAGCACACGCCCAGACATATACCAGCCCACGGAACGGCTCATTCTCTACCTACTCATCTAGTTACCAAACGAAGCTTGAGAAGGCACTAATTGATTTTGACTCTCATTAAGAGAAAAGACTATCTAGCCTAAGGAATCAACTTGGACAACAACAAGATGACATGATTAGTAAAATTAATTTTTTATGGAAAGCTGTTTCTGAAAAGCTTGATGACACTCCCATTCGTGACACTGCAGGAAACCCCGCAGCTCAAATGAATTTCACGTCTACTAACGACCCCACAAGCGAGGAGCTTCGAGGCAAGGGAATTAAAATCCCATCAAATTTACTCTCCCCAAAATATATGTCTAAGTCATCCTTAGTAAAACAAAATAGAAACGCTTCATCCCCAAAATGTGTTCACTTCATTAATTCAATCGTTATTCTAAATAAGGAAGATGAAGCTAAGGAAAAGGGAAATGTGAACCATTTCGACTCTTCTACACCACCCGATCCATTAGTTTTATTCATCACCAAAAAAGTCCTCAAATTCAATTCATTCTTTTGATCACTGGATTGGTTCCCCCGTCGTCAACGCGGTAACTCGTTTTGCACAAAGAGACAGTGGTGACGTGATGTTTATCGAGATAGTCCCGAAAGATGATGCTTCCCGCATGGAGGAACCCAAAGCAGGAGAGTAGGAAGTGGAGTATTTCGACATATTCCCAACTAGGAGTGAACTCGCATATCACAAATACCTCATGTGTAGCCCAATCCCTTCAATATTTCTACGGAACCCCATCAATTTTTTTTTTTTTTTTTTTTATTTTTTTTTTTTAAGGGAAGGGTTGCCCATCAAACCTAAGATACCATGCACATGGGATGTGCATGTTGAAAAAGCCTACATTGATCTCAACTCTCCTTTGAATATCATGACCCGAATGATGTATAACTGGATCATGAGAAGAAAACTTGACCCTAAGGAAGACTCGAATAGAGGAGTTAGCAATTTCACATGAAGGATTAAAGGAATGCATATCTTCGTAGGAAACTTCACCTATATCATAGACTTCATGATTTTCGAGGAAATTAGTTCAATCATAGACCCTAGGTTGTCGCAAGTAGTGCTAGGAAGACCTTTTGTTAAAATGTCCAACATGACTCACGACCCACCCGAAGGAGTAGTTAGGTTCACTAACGAAAACGATGAAGTTGCCTATAAGATGCCCCATAAGATAGAACAGTACAACTCATTGTTGAACATAGAAAAAGAGTACACGAATTCGGTCTACCTTAGAAACGAGGAGGACAAGACGAGAGGAGTAGAGTAGTAATGAGAAGATATTAGGATTTTACAAAGAATGCCTAGAGCTCGGACCCGAATACCTAACTGGAATGGATGATGAAGGAAAAGTCATGTAAGGACGTGTGACTTCGAGTCTAGCTATAAGACTCATTAATAAAGAAAAGCGCTTCTTGGGAGGCAACCCAAATTTACTTTTCCCGCACATTAGGAGTGTCATGTGTTTTATTCTCCTCATTTTATTCTATCATGTTCGAACCGCTATCTTGTAATCATGCTTTTTTTTGTTTTTAACTTCGTTTTAATTTCAATCAAATGCATTTTGCAAATAATAACTGTATGGGAATTTATCCGGTTTTTGAGCCAAGTTCAAGCATGTTAAATAATTTATTTAGATTAATTCGCGTCAGTTTCGAGTCATATGAGTAAATTGTTAAATCTCAGGTTTTATGCAGCCATTTGTACAGGAATTAACTTATGAAATCAAGTGCATAAAATTTTTCATCAAAAACAAAAATTTCGTTTTCACAGTGTGTGGAGACGGCGTCACGATTTACATGCGACACCGTCACCGCGACACCGTCACCGCGACACCTGCGACGGGGTCAGGATAATCCCGACAGTGTCAAACGCCCAGGTCCAGAAAACTTAAAGTTTTTTAATTATTTTGATAATAAAACATTGCATCATTTAAATTATGTAAATCTTCTTTTATAAACCTGCAAAACCAATGAGTTTGACAATTCTCTCATCCTATCTTTAGTGCTTTATCGAGTCAACCCTAATTTCACATTATATATTATTATATCGCACATTTTATGCTTGGTATAGTTGTCTTTGTCTTTGATTACAGGTTATATTTGATGAGAAGAAGCTTGGAAGTTCTTAGGAAGTTTCATTGGATGTTCTTTGGCGGACGATTTAACAGTTTTCCGCATGTTTCTTCTCAATTATTGAGCAAACCAGTGGAGTACTAGTTTTTTTTAACTTGTTTTCTTTTTCCTTTATTCGTTTTTACGGGTACTTCTATAGAACATTAGGGACAATGTTCAACTTAAGTTTAGGGGGAAATAAGCCTTAGAAACTATTCCTTCATTTTCCATTTGCTTTGTTCCTTAACATGATGGGTAATATATCGAAACATAGCATAAAAAGGTCATTTTGACCCAAATTTAAATTTTTTAAGACACATGCCGACGAAACCGAGTATTAATAGCGTCTCTTGGATCGGAATGTTATATATGACTAGCCAAAAACCTCAGAAATTTCCACCCCAAAATTGTGAGGTTCGCCTTTAGATCTTTAGGAATTCAGGTATCTATTATTGATACCCAAGATAGTTTATACCTTTAGCTTTCTCGAGTTAAGGAGTGAGTAGTCATGTGTATCTATTCCCTCGTTACGGATGTGTACATGTGGTCTTGTCACCTTTTCTGGAGCATTGAGATCGGTATTAAATTATATGAGTGGTTTTTATATGGTTGATTTGTCAGATCATATGCCACGTGCCGATAGTATATTAAATTCTAAAACTTGTTTTTGGTTGGGGCGATGCATCCGAAAACCGCCATAGTATGTATTAGGATTTGCTAGATAAGTGGGCATAAGGTGATTAACCCTATGTTTTGTTACATGTAATTGTTATGCTTGAGCACACTGACATATAAAGTCCACACCTTGCCATGCACTCATTTTTAGTGCAGGATACCCCTAGTACAACCCTCCGAGCCTATCCTTTTCCACGGTTCTCGTAATTTTCTGGTTAAGCCGGACTATTAATGAAGAGCATTGTTAACCCTTAAACCAATCGTTACACCCAAATCGCCTTAGCCTACCTTGTATGTACTCGCTTTTAGTACATTATTGTGTTTAACCCAAGTTAATTATTTGAGTACACGGTTGCTAAGTCCTTATCCTTGTAGATACTGTTTTGGGACGATTGGGATTCATGGTAGTATTTATTTTGCGAAAGAATGGGGAAGAAAAGTTAAATCAATACCCCCATATATTTGTTAGATGATCTTCATGTTATTTTGATCCACCTCAAATCGGGTCATTAGTTAGATTATAAATATCGAGCATGTAAAAGCTCAAGTGTAGGAGTACGTGTTATAAACCCCATGTTGTGATGTATTATGTTATTTATAAAAAAAGAAAAAGAAAAAAAAAGAGATTGATGTAGAGTTGTGTAGAGTTTGTATATCTTCGTCCGAGTCTTGGCTTAGCAACCAAACCAACGTGTATTCGTGTAACTTCCACTCTAAATTCACCCAAAGCCACCCAAATGTATCCAATCTGTTTCCGTTTCCATTATATGTTATCTTACACCTACATACCACAACCCTTTAAAAAGACCTCTTAGACAGTAATGAATAATGCTTGTGCCTAAGTGGTGGAGGTTTGATCCTTTACCAAGCCTATGATAATTTATATGCTATGACAGGTAATGAGTGTTGATTTTCCATTTCCCTATTATGTTATAATTTATTATACACTCGAGAGAAAGAGAGAATCCCAAACACTTATGTGAGGTGCTTGTATTGTAACATCCGAGAATTTTCGGATGTTTTAAAGGAGATATAAGTTATTCCTAGGTTGAATTATCAAAAACAAGCAGCTAAACCACGTTTTCATTATTCGGACTCTAAAGCAATTTGATGTAAAACGACATTCCTGACAACTTTTTAGTTTTGACCGAGACCCGAAAACAGTCAGAAGGTGACTGAAATGCCCTCGCAAGATTTTAGGATCAAGAACGAGTACCGGCACAAAAATAATTAAATTACATTTAATTATCACGTTTTATTAAATAAGAATATTTAATAAATTATTTAACATTTTATTCAGTGACGTTTGTTGAAGACGCAAATATTCGAGTAAAAGGATCATTTTACGGACAAGTTTATCGGAAATATACAAAATAAATAATAAACGTTTTAAATAAATTTTATAAAACGTTTACGAAAATTAGTCGAGTGAATACTCATTTTTATTAGAAAAATGATTTGGAAAACAATGGCGCAAGTTTCGTATCTTTAATCATCCGTTAAGTCACTCAAACGAGTCCCGAACCAATATTTTATAAAAGTTCTCAACAATTACACTTTTGGTCCCTTGGGTAATATTTACACATTTTACCCCAAACTATTTAAAAATTCGTACATTATATTTTAAGTTTTAATATATATATAAATTTTATAACTTTTATTTCATTTTTATATATTTTAAACACACACAAAGCCTCACACTCCTTTCTCCTTCCCCCCCCCACCCCCCCCCCCTCCCTCTCACCATTATCGGCTCATCTTAACATCATCATATTCATCACCAACCCGTCACCACCATAACACCACCAACGCCACCCCCACCACCTGCCACCAATGGGGCGCGGTTATTTTATTAAACCTGAAAAGGGTGCGTTTGACAACCCCTCACCACAAGGGTGCGTGTGGTTATAAAACCACCACGAAGGGTGTTGGTTTCGGTGGCTTATGGAACCACCATCAAGGGTGCGTTCGGGTAGCAGCCGTCGCCTCAGGCCCGTCGGGTTTGCATAATTTGCACCCGAGGGCTGTGTTTGGTTGTGGGTTCACAGCCGCAAGGGTGCGTTGGTTTGTGGGTTAACGGAGAGGGTGTGTCGTGTTTGTTTGTCGGGTTGGGTCGGGACAGCGGGGATGTGACGAGGGTGAGTCGGGTTCGGGTTAAACCCGACAAGGGTGTGTTTGGTTTAATTGTTATAGTAAGATTTGAGGTGTTTATATTGCGGTTTGACTGATTAGGGGCGTTTGGGTGGCAGCCGCACCACATGGGTGCGTTTGGTATTAAAACAGCCCACAAGGGGGCTGTTTGGTTTAACACAGCCACAGGGGTGTTTGTCTTTGGGGTTGACAGCCAAACGGGGGTATTTGGTTCGGTTTAAGATGAAACTAGGGTGCGTTGGATTCGTTGGGGTGTTCGCGTGGGATTATAACAATTATGGGGGTGGGTTTGTTTTGATGAAATACCAAGATTTAGGTGCGTTTGGTTCTTATGACAGAAATAGGAGTGTTGGGTTATGGTTATTAACACCAAATAGGGTGTGATTGGTTTAAGAGAGGGACTCAAAGGGTGCGTTTGGTTTAGAGAGGACAACAAAAAGGGCGTTTGGCTTAGCGAAACAACAAGGGTTTGTTTGATTTATACCTTGACGAATAATCATAACACGGGTTATATAAATATAAAATCTTGACATAAATGGTGGTTAAATTGGTTAAATAAATACCTTGTTATTATCTTCGTATTCGTATTTATAATAACGATAAGGGTTCGTTTGATTCACATGGGACGACAAATGAAAATAACATAAGGTTTTAACAAATATTAAAACCGGATAAATATATATATTGGTGGTTTAAAACGGTTAATTAAATATAACATTATTACCTTGTTTAATCTAGATGTAATAATATGTATATTATATTTAGATAGGGCGGGCATTTGAAATATTGAAAAACGAACGATATCAATATATACTAATTTAAGGATAACGTCGAGTTTTACGAATATGGAAAACATTATATAACCAAAAATGTCATAACGAAATATATATATATTTCAATATTTAGTAACGTTTTGCTAAAACTCATATTGTTTTATAAACGAATAAAAAGGGACCAAGTTATATTTTAAAAGATACATTGACTTGTATTATACAATAACCCGACCAATGAACGAAAACTATACTTTTACATTGAGACAACTGTTTTAGACACGAGCCGTCGAAGAAACGAAATATATTTTATAAAATATTATTTATATTTTATAATTGTTATAAACTGTTACAAACGTGGTTTGATTAATTCATAACGTTAAGACATGTGTCAACCTTTATACAAAGTCTTCTTATTAATTAAAGTAATGTCAAACTAATTGATTTAATTAATTATTCACATTTATTATATAATACCTGCAAGGTATTATATACTTTTCATTAATCTTTGGATTGATTGTCTTTGTTATATAATTCAAGGTAGGAATTATATAAGGGTTATTTTTCATAAGTAATATATAAAGAATATATATTACACACTTTGCGTATATTTTCAATTTATTTATTTAACCAACCACCAAACCATTACAACATTAAATCTGAATCTAAATCAACGGTGTCGCGTTGATGCAACACTTTCATCGGGAAACTCCAAGTACATTATCCTAAGTCTATTGTTACTTAGCCGTTAAGATTATTTGCAACTTCCTTGATCCGAGCCGCTTCGACTTCCGTATCGTGTTTGTGCATATTAGATGATCCTATCTGTCAATCGATCATTTCATTCTCAATGGCGAAGTTTCATAGCCCCAATTACTCTTTTTGGAAAAAAGTATTATACTTAGGGTGATAACATGCTTTTACAAAAGCATTTACACATGGTTATTACAATTGGTTAACATACTTATCTATATATCGTCGCGATGAGATACAATACTTGTTTAAATTTTGTTGAGCGGGATCACTCGCAATAACTTGGTTATAGCACTCAATGTATATCCTCACACGGTGTGCATAACAATACTTTGGTCACCCTTGGGTAATGCGTTTTTAGGGTGATAACATATGCATGTTTTTTTTATAATTGGACGCAAGTGGACATTCATATTTAAACTGATTCCGTTATTAGCCTAAGTAGCGATAACCCAATGTGCCCACTATCATGAACTGTAAATCACTTAGAGGTGAGCGCGAATGTTATAAATAGATCTATTTGGGGGTGACGCCTCCGTTCGGGTGATTAGCTATCACTGGTGACAAACGAACGTATATCATGGGCGGATCAATGGGTTCCGGTTAGAACAACAGACAAGGCAATGTAGGCCCATTTATATGGTAATCATTATGTCGACCTTAATTCATGGCTTAGAAAAACGAATGACATTTTTTGTGAAGTATTGCATAAGATGCATAATCACGGGGAAATCTTAGGGTCCTATACTTATAACAATTTACCCATAATATTTGGAATAATTTGTGATGTTTTGACTATCATCATACTTTGAGCAAATGTGGGTTCCATTCATAACAAAACGATTTTGTACCATTTGGGGATTGGAAAAAGGTCCAGGCATAATTTTACAACTCTTTGAATTAAACATTCAGACATACAGTTTGGGGAAACATACAAGGTTTGAAGGCGGTTGTGCATACTTTACAACTATTTGATTTCTAAAAATCATACATAATTTTTGAAGGACATATAAGGGTTTAAAATGTCATACACACTTAATTTTTGGCAACCTAGGATTCTCATATATATTTAAACAAACCTATGAACCACCAACTTTATGTGACACATTAACATGTTTTTCTCAGGTGAATTAGATGCTGGATTACTGATGCATTGAGTCTAAATTACAAGAATTTCATACTTGATTTCCTATAAATTGTCAAACTCGTTGTGTTGCTTTCAAGCTTTTCCCCCCCCCCCCCCCCCCCCCCCCCACCCCCCCCCCCCCCCCCCCCCCCCCATTTGATGCCAATTATTGGACCACCAACTATTATTTTCAATTTCAGAAAATCAACGAGATTGTTTAACAAACGACACATTTTAAGATGATCGTTCCCCTTGTACTAAGCGATGTGATTAGAAGTAGCACCCCCGAAGTGGTATCCACTAGCCGTTTGTGATTTATTAGAGGGGTGTTACACTTAGTGTATAAAAGGAACCCTACGGCATAGTTAGAGAGATATATAGAATTTATATCTCATAGTTAGTTATTCTGTAACCTAGGCAAAATATTAGCAATCAATATATTCAAAGTTTGGTATTCATTGTTCTTCTTAGTATTACAAGTTAGATTTCGCATAACTTGTAGTATTCACAATCATAGTTTCTCTTATATTTAGTTTGGATTTATCCAGGTTAACTAAGCTTTAACAAGCTAAGAAGATCTGTTCATTAGGATCAACAAGTGGTATCAGAGCTTGTTGAGAAACTCTAAATAAGAAGAACACTATATAATACACACGATCTCAGAATCAAAGAGAAAATGGAATCACAGTCAGAAACTACCCAAAACAATGTCTGCACAAAAAAACATCCAGACTCAAAACTAGGAGATTATGATCTATGGAGCATGAGAATGGAGCAATATCTTACTTACGTTGATTATGCTCTTTGGGAGGTTATTGTGAATGGTGATGCACTTGCTATTGCATCAGCTAGTACTGAAGGTCCCATTCCTCTCAAAACTGCTGAACAAAAGCTAGCAAGAAAGAATAAGTTGAAAGCAAAAAGCACCTTGTTGTTAGCCATTCCTGATGAGCACATATTGAAGTTTCATGGAATCAAGGATGAAAAGACCCTATGGGAAGCTATCAAGACCAGGTTTGGAGGCAACAAAGAATCAAAGAAAATGCAGAAAACCATTCTGAAGCAGCAATATGAGAATTTTGCTGCATCAAGATCTGAAGGACTGGATAAAACCTATGATAGGTTTCAGAAACTCATCAGCCAATTGAGAATTCCATTGGATGAAATTATCTCCAATGAAGATGCAAATCTTAAGTTATTAAATAAGTCTACTATTAGCTGAGCAATATTGCCTTGATTATAAAACAAATTTGATCTAGAACACAATGAGCATGGTTGACTTGTACAAAAACTTGAGGTGTAAGAAGCTGAATTAAAAGCCAATCAAGCTCCAGTTAAACTCTCAGAAATGTAGCTTTTTGTAATCTTCAGAAAACACTAGCAAGTACAATGAGCAATTAATACTGCTCAGGAAGTTTGTACTGCTAACATCACAAGGACAACTTCTTCCTCATCCTATGCTGATGACGTCATGGTTTTCCTTCTTGTTATTCAATCTAATAGTCAATAGTAAGAAATTGAAGACCTGGAGCAGTTGAAACTAGAATCTTAAAGATGTTGGGATCCAAATGGTAGGTAGCCATAGCACACCATGTGAGTGAAGAATACTTAAGAAGACATACTTTAATCTAAACTTCAATGGCAAAGAAACTATTGGCTTTGATAAGACAAAGGTTGAATGTTACAAACTTCACCTAGGAGAGGTCACTTTGCTAGAGAATGCAGGGCACCAAGGAATCAGGGGAATAGAAATGGAGATGTTTCTAGAAGAAAATTACCATTATAGACACTTGCAAATGCCTTATGTTTACCCAAGATGGGATAGGTGGTTATGATTGGAGCTTTCAGGCTGAAGAAGGACCCACAGACTTTGCTCTAATGGCCCATTTGTCTTCAGGTTCATCCAGTTCATCAAGTTCAGACTCTGAGGTATCCACTTGCTCCAGCTTGCTTAAAAAACGCTATGAGTTCCTTAAAAGAACACTTTTAATAAACGAGAAAGAGTCATCTTAAAAGTTCTGAAACCTATAATTAAAGGTTACAAATAGCTTAGAATCATTAGAAACTAAGAATTAGTTGTTCATCAAAAAAATGAAGTTGTTTATAAGGAAGACATTGCATTTTTGAAATATGATGTTAAGGAAAGATATCAATACGAGCTTAAAAATCAGTTAGCAATAGGCTTTAAAGAAAAGGATTATTAGAGAGACATAAATTAGAAAAGTTTGAAACATCATCTAAGAAACTAACTGATCTATTAAACAGTCAAATAAGTGTTAATAACAAGAATGGTATTGGTTTTGACAGTCAAATGATTGAGAATGAACTGCATGATATTTATAAGAATAATAGTGAAGTGTTTGTAAGAGCATCTGATAGTAGTGTGAATGAGATTGAAGAGGAAAATAATTATGTAAATTATAGGTTTAAGAAGGTTGATAGATATCATGCAGTTCCTCCTCCCTACACTGAGAACTACATGCCCTCAAGACCTGACTTTTCATTTGCTGGATTAGATAATTCTGTCTATAAGACTAATGTGAGTGAAACTATCACTAGTGTGCCTAGGAATGAATCAACTGCATCTAAGTCTAGTAAGGATAAATTGGAACAACCTAAAGATGTTAGGCCTAGTGCACCTATTGTTGAAGAGTGAGAGTCTGATAGTGATGATGACTGTGTGACTAGACCTTTAATTGAACAGAATAAACCTAGTTATGCTAAAATCAGTTTTGTTAAATCAAATTAAAATACTAGGAAATCTATTATTGAACAAAATACATATAGGCAAGCTGAAAACCTTAGGAAAAGTCAGAGTCCTAGAGTTGACAAAAGAAATTAGAATGGACTGATGACTCAGAAACTAGGGGATGGTTTTGAGTTCAATCAGAAAGCTTGTTTTGTATGTGAAGCTTAACCATTAATATAAGACTATAACTTTTATGAGAATAAAATAGTTGGAAAATCTGATGATGAATAATATGGGAAGGGTTACTGGTCAAAGGGAAGTTAGACCAGTATAGAACAATGCTCAGAGGGTGAATCACCAAAATAAATTATCTCACCCACACCCTAAAAGAAATTTTGTTCCAACTGCAGTCTTAACAAAGTCTGGCAATGTACCAGTTAATACTGCTAAGCAAAGCTCCTCAAGAGCAGCAGTATCAAATAGTACTGCCAGATATGTGTTAAATGCTTTTCAAACTAGACCAACTGTGAATATACAAAACCAAGATCAAATTTTTATTATAAGTCCACAATTCATCGGTTTAAGGAGATATTATATCAAAGGAACATACCAACAGACAGTTAATTTAAAGAAAAAAGTTTATACACTATTAACGATAAAGTCAATTTAACTACTGCGGGACAACAAGCAGTAGTTAGTTTCTGTTTTAGTGACATGAAAAATGATATAAGTCCCTGTAGCAGCTGGATTTTATAGACCAACGAGATAAAGTAATAGATCAAATCTCCAAAGACAATGGATCATACATGCCTAAAAGTTTTGACTATGTTGATCCTCCAGGCAAACTCAAGTCAGTGATGGCTTGGGTCCCCAAGAGAAACTAATTCTCTTATTTTGAGTGCAGGGTAATCCACAATATGCTTTAACAGGAGATCAAGGGATATTTGATAGTTTTGCTCTAGGCATATGACTGGGAACAATTCCTACCTTAACTCAGATTATCAAGACATAAAAGAAATAATTTGTTACATTTGCAGAGAAGTCCCTAAAGGAGGTAAAATTACTGAAAATGGTAAAATAGGACTTGGGAAATTAGACTTTGAAGATGTATACTTTGGTGAAGGAACTTAAGTTTAATTTTTTCTGTGTCTCACAAATGTGTGACAAAAAAACAGTGTTCTTTTCACTAAGACTGAATGTCTTATTATATCTCTTGATTTTAAGTTACTTGATGAAAGTCAAGTACTGCTTAAAGTTCCTAGACAGAATAATATGTACAGTTTCTATTTAAAGAATGTTGTTCCATCAGGAGGTTTGACTTATTTATTTGCAAAGGCTACAATAGATGAGTCTAATTTATTGGCATAGGGAGCATTGGTCATGTAAACTTTAAAACAATTAACAACTTGTGAGGGAAACCTTGTTAGAGGTTTTGTCTTCAAAGCTTTTTGAAAATGACCATACATGTGTTGCTTTTCAGAAGGGAAAGCAACACAAAGCCTCCTGTAAGACCAAGCTTGTGAGCTCTATCAGCCAGCCTTTACAAATGTTGCATATGGATTTGTTTGGTCCAACATTTGTAAATAGTCTAAATAAAAAGATGTATTGCCTTGTTGTTACTGATGACTTTAGTAGGTTTAATTGGGTTTTCTTTTTGGCCTCTAAGGATGAGACTAGTGGAATACTAAACACTTTTAGCGACAGGCATAGAATAAACCAAATAAATCGAAGCGCGTAGAGCGAAATTATCAGGTGTGACAATAGAACTGAGTTTAAGAATAGTGAAATGAATCAGTTTCTGTGAGATGAAAGGAATCAAGAGAGAATTTAGTGTTGCTAGGACTCCACAACAAAATGGAGTAGCTGAAAGAAAAATATAACACTAATAGAGGCAGCTAGGACTATGCTAGCAGATCCACATTATCTATTACATTTTGGTCAGAAAAAAAACAAATCAATACTGCTCGTTATTGTTCAGAATAGAGTTTTGGATAAGTAAAGCCTAAACAAGACACCTTAAGACTTTTAATTGGAAGAGTCACCAAATCTAACTTCATGAGACCTTTTTTGGGGTGCCCTATTTACTATCGGGGAATTGATCCTTAGATCACCTAGCACAGTTTGAAGGATAAGTAGATGAGGGTTCTTGGGTTGATACTCCCAGTAATAGTAAAGGTATTTAGGGTATTTAACACTAGAACCAAGGAAGTTGAAGAGAACCTGGATATTAAATTTCTTGAAAATAAACCTAATGTTGCAGGATGTGGTCCAGAATGGCTCTTTGATATTGATTCACTGACAAAATCTATGAATTATAACCCAGTTTTTACAAGAAATCAAACTAATGATGATGCAGGTTGTAAAACCCTGTATTTAAGGTCACTACTAATTCTAATCTCATAATTATTTTATGAAATTTAAAAAAAAAAAATACTTTTTAATATGATTTTAGGTCGATTTCATTAAAATCATCATTTTTTAAATTTTCGCGAAATTCTATACTTGAAGTTATTCCGTTTATTGATCGAGAAATCAACGAATGCCATATTTTAGCCATTAGAGCTTAATTATTTTATTTTTAGTATTTTTCCATCTTTTATTTATATTTGGCCGAAACCGAGACAAAACTTGCGTTTTTATAAAAAAGTAACGGGTTTAATAAGTTTTTGGGTCTGGATTCACTTAATATAACTTGGTTAATAAAACTTGTGTCCATAAACCCCCTCTCCTCTCCTTTAGGCGGCGGCCCAACCTCACTGACAACACAAAAACCTTTTTCTTTTCTTTTGATCCATCAAGGCCTAAATCCTAATTTGAGTCCAACTAAAACCCACTCTCCCCTTTTATTATTAAACACGGCACAAAACACATACAACACAAACCTTAGAAACCAACAGTCGAATCCCTTTCCCTCTTTTCTTCTTGGTTCGACAGCCCCAACACCAAAACCACCATCTTCATCTTTAAATCTCCATCAAATCCCTTTCTTTTAACCCTAAGTCAATACTACAATAAACCCTAATCATTCCTCACCAATAAAAATCATCATGCAAGGAGATTATGAGCTCTTGATTTTTGGAAGATTTTAAGTTTTAAGGGTTTTGACTTGATTTAAAGCAAGAGGGTTAACAAGGGTTTGATTTTGAAAGGTTTGGGTATATTGGAAAGTCATATTTTGTTCTTGGTTTGTCCTTGGTAAATCGGCAGCCGAACACACAACGCCCTCTACTGTTTGGTGATTTGATCATTCTCCTTCTTCTATTTTGTGTTGTAAGTCATCCTTAAAAACCCTAAGTTATTATCTAATTTTTATGTAGATGCATGTGTTTGATTTTGGTTCCTTGAGGCATGCATGTACTTGATATGTTTTGGCTTTGGTTTAATATTTTTCATGGAGTATATTGGTTGTAGAAGATTTTTAAAGGTGAGTTGTTGCATTGCATTTATCTAAGTATTCGTGTTTGATGAGTCTTGGAATGATTTAGAGTTAGAAATTAATAGCAGTTTTGAATCAGTAGCAAAACGTGGGTCTTTCTAAATTTTTTTGGCCTGGAGCCTGTGATTAAACTACATAGTTGGGTAGATATATGTTTAAGGTAAATGTATCCAATTGGATATAGCCGTAACTCCTCCGGATGAGTGATATGGTCGTTTTACGAAGACTTGTCGAATCTGGAAACTTGTTTGGAAAACAGATTAAACACTATAATTTTTCACTAAAGTTCTGCATTTTAAAAATAAAGCCCCTTTTTCGTTTCAGTAGTAAACACTTAAACTAACTTACTCCAAGTGGATATACTTTGAAAGCTATAACTGTTTTCGGAAAATACTCAAAATTAGGTTTGGTAGGAAAAATTTGGGAACTGCTGCAGACCAGCATTATAATGGGTTTAAATTCAAACAAATTTTGGCCTAAAGGTCTGTATTTATTGATGGGGTTGTAGAAAATAAGTTCAAGGAACATGTGTCAAAATGATAGAGCCATATCTCACTCCGATGAATAGATATGACCGCTTAACGGAAACAAATCAATTTTCTTGAACTACTGTTTCAAAAAAGGGATTTGAATCCATAGAGAAATCACTAAAGTAGTTGGATTTTAAAACATAAAAGTGTTAAACACTAGACGTCATAAGATTTCATCTATCTTTGGATTCAACTTGATTTAAATTATAGAATAGGATTTATGTACAAAACCGTAAGCGTTAGAAATTCAGGGAACTTTCTATTTTGAGTTATGATTAGTAAAAACACATTTCCCGTGGATTGGTAAATGATTTGATTAAAAGACCTAAGGTTCTGGAAACTAGACTTAAGCATATTTCCATGGGTGAAAGCCCCATCCTTATATGTTTTATAGGTTAAGAGATATGGTCTTATAAACTTGACTAAAATTTCAGCAACATAGTTTTACGCCTTTTCTTGAGATATAAAAGTGTGGCCACATAGTAATAAGATAAGGATCGCTAAGCGAGACTTAGTAGACACGTAATGTGATATAAGTGCAGGTTGTATACCAACTTGGGGATAAATACTTTTGGATACTCTTAAAGCAAAGCATGCAATCTCGGAAACATATCTGTGATATATAATCGATTTATGTCATATATACGTATCGATCTTCTTTATCACTCTAAGCCGCGTCACATCTTTTAGGTTGTGCTTAGACACTTATCGCTCGTCTAAAGATCCATATCACTTCATGTATTCATAACTCCTAAGGTGAGTTCATAGCCCCATCTTTTCTTCTTTAATGGTTTTCATAACTATTTTCAGGGTGAGAATACATGCTCGTTTTACCAAATAACTTATTGATTCCAATTTCATAAGCGTTACATGAATGTTTTTACTAAAGGAACTTTACTTGCTCTTCACAAATTTCTAATAACATGTTTGATACAAGGTTGTATACCATTTAATTTATTTAAGCTGAATTGCTGTACTAAATGATTTGAGATCATTGTTTATTATTACAAAACTGTTAGTTTTTGAACATATTACTTGTTTTAAATTGGACACAAGTGCTTGAAGGTGATGCTTGGCCCGATTAAAATTTATTCTGCATGAGTACTATTGCAAAAAGGCCCCCGAATTTCCTGCACTTAATAACCTATGATGGGTGATGCTGCTAGTACATTAAGTAGATCTATTGGGTCGTGACTCTGCCCGTGTTTGGGGTTGTTACATCCATGGCGCGATCACCCTAAAGGACAATTTAGTATTGAGAATTCTTAAGGATAAATTGCCATATTACCTTGTTGAGTGGGCAAATTATATGCATAATTTTATATGCTTGATAAACTTTCAGATGCATAGCTTTAATGCGATAATATATTAATTCATTTACTTAACATTGCATTCGTTGCACTATCACTGGCTGATCTTAAACCTTGTGGTCCATTACTAAACATTATTTGATTTATTGAATCCCTACTTGAATTTCAAAAATAGTTCTTTGAAATGTTGTAACGCTACTTTTCTTTCAGAAATATTACTTGAATTATTTCAACACTGCTTTTACTTAAACCTATGAATTCACCAACATTATTGTTGACGTTTTGCATTATTTTTCCTCAGGATATTATATTGCTAGCTGTGCATTGGGTGCATTCGAGTCGCGTGGATATCAAAACTTTAAATACTTGGTTTTCTTCACATTTGACGACCATTTATTATTAAAATATACAACGGAGTTGTGTTTAAACTCCTGTAATCCTGTTAAATTATGAATTATTGGGACCTAAATTTACTCTGATATTTATTAAATCGAATGTGACATTTTATTAAACGTCTCTTTTGAGGTCGTTTTCTATAAACAATTGTGTGTATGAGCTATGAATAGCACCCAAGTGGTATTTACCCCGCTTCGTTGTTGATTTTATGGAGGGTGTTACAGATATGGTATCAAGCACTCGTTATAGCGAACTAGGTCATTTTCAAAACCCTAGACTATAACCATTTTTCAGAAAATTTTAAGAGTCCTTCACCATTGCCCGATATCCGCGCGCGCTTGCTCCCAGGTAACTTATATGCTCCCTTTTGCATCCTTATTTATATCATATTAACAGTGAATATATAATGCTCGGTTATTATTTTTCTCTTATACGTTTATCTTATGACGTCATATTATTTTCTTTATATCGGTCGGTTATATATATGCTGACCATTCCGATTATCGCGTACTTCATGTTTTCTTATTTCCTCTCTCGAACATCAATACTAGTATTATATATGGATACTCGTACATATATGAGCTACTCTCCTCTTAAATTCTAACGCTTATCTTCAGGATCACTGCCATATATATATATAATAGTAATTCCTATAAGTGTTGACTATTTATGGTTACTTTCGGCTATTTTTTTTGGAACTTTCGAGTAAAGTTGGTATTTTAATGGGAAAATTTTGACTTAAATCCTACTGTATCTTTGCCATTAATGAGATTACTAATATTTATGTCCTAGAGGCGAGTTGGATGGAACGCCAACTCTTTCGGATGGTCGAGATACGACTAAAACCGTGGAAACAAATTTAGTGTGTACCCGTCATTTATAATGCAGATAGTTAGGCTTATAACTAATTTATTTGACATTGAGGCTACTAAAGGTTTTCACATGGTGAGGGTAAGAACATATTATAATCATGTGGTTCTTTGGATAAATCCGTAACTATTCCGGATGAACGGGTTACGACTAGAACAGCCAAACTAATCATAAATTGTGCTTAGATTTTCAAAACGAGTTTGCGACTAATATTTTCATATTAAGTGCCCCATTTTCAAAATTTAAAACCTATAGATTTAGATAAACTTAAAACCTGGCCTTATCGTTTTGAGGTCAAACCAAGAAATAAAAATGGGAATTAATTCTAAAAATAAAACGATAAAACAAGAAAATGTTTTAAAAATCAGATTTGGCACTGATGGAAAAATGATACACTCACTTAGGATCTAACACATTGAGTATTTTCTTGTAAACTCAGTAAACAAGAGTCTAACATCTTGTAAGGCGAAAACCTGTTCGTGGTTAATAACTAATATACGGATTATGAAATATATGTCCATTGAAGTCAAATTGACAAAAGGTCTAGAAATATTTATGTAATGATAATTACCTACATATGTGTATAGTACTAAGGTAAGTCTTAATAAGTTCTTTTCTTTGATATTTTATGAGCATTGCGGTGATCTCTAAAACATTAACGTGACTTTATTTCATTTCCATTCGATAATATTGACATCTTTACTTTGTCAATTCCACTAGTTGATTGTTATTGTCGACACTCCGAGTCTGAACACTCTTCTTATGCTTTTGAATCGCGTATGTTGTGTTTGTAATCCATTGTTTTGAAATCTTCTAATTTATAGGAGTACGGCTTTATCTTGTCACCTCGGGTCGTGCCGTCTTTTGGCACATACCTTTGGAACATGATGGACTAACGTCTCATTACTCTTCTTGCTACTTCTTATGATTTGAAGGATTATGTTCGTCAAGTAGACACATCCTTTTTACTTATTGCAACATTGTTTTGATATTGTGTTTTGTGTCAGCCATGCTTAAGTAGGATGATTTATAATCGTCTTATTGAAATGAATTGGGACGCTTCTTCATTTGATATAATATAAAATATAAACCCCCGAACCCATAAGTTTTATAAATTTTTACTTACAAGGATGGGACGCCACTTTTTTGGTAAGTGACAAATTAGTAAATGAGTGGGCTTATGTGTATCCGACATAACGTGCGTACGAATCATTATTTGGGCTATGAACTCCTTTCGACTCGTAATTTGTTATATGGATTTTTTTTTCCGAATGTGTATCGCCCGCCGTGAACTTGATGAGCTAATAGTAATGAAACCCCATAAACCTTTCCCAAGAATTGACGACTTGTTAAAATTCTTCGTTCCCAATATCTTTTTCCTCGAGTCATGTATTTTATCCTTCCTTTAACGGATTCCTCATAGGAGGCATTTAATCCGTTCTCTTCATGATTTTGCATATATTTGAATGCTTTGAACCATGTTCAATCAAGGTAAATAAAATCAATTTTCGTTAGAAACCTCGACGAGGACCTAAGTATACCCTCAATCTCTTCACGAGTAAGCCTTGGACGATTATGGCGAATTGATCACCGGGACGGCGCTCCCGTAAGGAGGGAAGAATGTAAAACCCCGTATTTAAGGTCACTACTAATTCTAATCTCATAATTATTTTATGAATTTTAAAAAATTTACTTTTAATTACTTTAGTCGATTTCATTAAAATCGTCATTTTAAATCTTTCGCGAATTCTATACTTAGTTTATCCGTTATTGATCGAGAAATCAACGAATGCCATATTTTAGCCATTAGAGCTTAATTATTTATTTTTATATTTTGACCATCTTTATTTATATTGGCCGAAACGAACAAACTTGCGTTTTATAAAAAATAACTTGGGTTTAATAGATTTTAGGCCGGGAATTCACTTAATAAAACTTGTTAATAAAACCTGTGTCCATAAAACCCCTCTCCTCTCTTTGAGGTCCGTCTTCTATAACTTGTAGGAATGATACTATTAAGTGGCACCCAAGTGATATTCCGCTGCATTTGTGATTTTAATGGGGTGTGGACACAGTTATAGAGACAAAAGTTAAAGCAAGTTGCAAACTGGATATGAGAAAGCATCTAATCATGAATATACAACTACCAATTTTTTGACTTTATGATTCTCAGGTCCATAGAGCACAGATGATGAGATTTTTGATGATGCTGGAAAGAAGAATGATGCTCAGTATCCAGCCAAAGGAAGGATGATAAAAATGAATCATGGAGAAAGATGTTAGAAATCAAGAAGAACCTCTTAGAAAACAATTTGATCAAGAAACTAAAAGATTGGTTGGTCAAGGAGAGGCTTCTATCACTAACAGTACTAACAGACTTAGTACTGTTAGTCCATCTGTTAGTGCTGCTGAGCAAAGTTTTGACAATAATAATCTTCCAACAGATCCACTTATGCCTGATTTGGAGGATTCTACTGGTATCTTTAGAGGTGCATATGATGATGAAGATGTGGGTGCAGAGGCTGACCTCAACAATTTAGAACACCATGAATGGTCAGTCCTGATTTCCCATAAGAAGAATTCACAAGGATCTCCTAAAGACCAAATTAATGTGGAGGACAAAATTAGTCTATTCAAATAAAGGAGAATGACCAATTTTCTAAAGAAAATGCTATGTCACTACATTAGTCATGCAAAAGAACATATCAAAAAGATTATCATAACTGCATATTGCCTGTTTTCTCTCTCAAATAGAACCCAAAAAGGTAATCCAAGCTTTAACAGATCCAAGCTGGATAGAAGCAATGCAAGAAGAGCTTCTGCAATTTAAACTTCAAAAGGTTTAGACTTTGGTGCATCTACCTAATGGCAAGAGGGCTATTGGAACTAAGTGGGTATATAGAAACAAGAAAGATAAGAGAGGAATTGTTATTAGAAACATGGCAAGACTGGTTACACAAGGTTATACCCAAGAATAAGGAATTGATTATGATGAGGTTTTTGCCCCTGTTGCTAGGAAATAGAAGCAAATAGTTATTTTTGGCATATGCAATCAATTATGGGGTTTAATTATGTAACCAGATGATGTGAAGATGCCTTTTAATATGGTAATATTGAAGCGAAGAGGTTATGTTCCAACTCCTAGGTTTTGAAGATCCACGGTTCTTTGATAATGTTTATAAGAAGGAAAAAGCTATATAGGGTCACTCAAGCTCCTAGAGCCTGGAATGATACCTTGTCAACCTACTTAATTGAAAATGGATTTTAGAAGAGCACTATAGATAAGACTTTGTTCATCAAGACTAACCAAAGGTGATATCATGTTTAGTACATGTGTAGTTGAAGATACATCTTTGGGTCAACAAGAAGTCTTTATTTGCAGAGTTTTAAGTTTGATGCATAAGAAATTCTAGAGTGAGTTCAATGGAGCTCACATTCTTCTTAGGGTTACAAGTAACAACAGAAGAAGTATGGACACTTTATTAGCTAATACAAATAGGTGTTAATATATTGAAAAAGTATAGAAATGTATCACTGTAAAGATAGCAGCACGTAAACCCATGGAAACCTAACAAGGCGTTGGTAAAGGATGAAGAAGTTAATAGTGTGGATGTTCATTGGGATCAACAAGTGGTATCAAAGCATGTTGAGAAACTATAAATAAGAAGAACACTATATCTACACAAGATCTCATAATCAAAGAAAAGATGGAATCACAGTCAGAAACTACCCAAACAATGTCTGCACTAAAACTTCCAATACTCAAAACTAGAGATTATGATCTATGGAGCATAAGAATGGAGCAATATCTTAATCACACTGATTATGCTCTTTGGGAGGTTATTATGAATGGTGATGTACCTGCTATGCCCAAAAAAAAAAAATAAAAAATAAAAAATAAAATAATCCAATTGCTAGTACTGAAGGTCCCATTCCTCTCAAAACTGCTGAACAAAAGCTAGCAAGAAAGAATGAATTGAAAGCAAAAAGCACTTTATTGTTAGCCATTCCTGATGAGCACCTATTGAAGTTTCATGGAATCAAGGATGCAAAGACCCTATGGGAAGCTATCAAGACCAGGTTTGGAGGCAACAAAGAATCAAAGAAAATGCAGAAAACCATTCTGAAGCAGCAATATGAGAATTTTACTGCATCAAGATCTGAAGGACTGGATAAAACCTATGATAGGTTTCAGAAACTCATCAACCAATTAGAAATTCATAGTGAAGTTATCTCCCAGGAAGATGAAAATCTTAAGTTATTAAGAAGTCTACCATTAGCTTGGAACAATATTGCCTTGATCATGAGAAACAAATCTGATCTAGACACAATGAGCATGGATGACTTGTACAACAACTTGAAGGTGTATGAAGCTGAGATTAAAAGCCAATCAAGCTCAAGTTTAAACTCTCAGAATGTGGCTTTTGTATCTTCAGAAAACACTAGCAGTACTAATGAAGCAGTTAATACTTCTCATGAAGTTTCTACTGCTAACTCACAGGGACAAGCTTCTTTCCATCATCCTAGCTGATGATGAACATGATTCCTTCTTGTCAGTCAAATTTAAAGTTAACATTGGACATAAGACCTGGAGCAGATGATACTGATATCTAAGAGATTGATCTCAAACGGCAGGGTTGTCCATCTTACCATGATAAGTGAAGAGATTCTTAAAGAAGACAGGAGAGGGAATTGAACTTCAATGGCAAAGAAAAATGTTGGCTTTGATAAGATAAAGGTTTAAATGGTAACAACTGTTACATGAGAGGTCACTTTGCTAGAAGAATTGCAGGGCAACCAAGGAATCATGGAATAGAAGTAGAAGAATTTTCTAGAAAGAATAGTACCAGTAGAGACTCCTGAAAACATGCTCTTGTTGTTCAAGATAGGAAAGGTGGTTATGAATTGGATCTTTCCAGCTAAGAAGGACTCACACAAAACTTTTCTCTAGAAGGCCCGAAGTTGTCTTTAGATCATCAAGATTCAGACTCTAAGGTAATCCCACATGCTCCTTAATCTTTGCTGAGATAAACCTAGAGATCCTTAAGAAGAGACACTTTGAAAAACAGGAAGAAAATCAACTTAAAAATCTAACCTAGAAATTCAAGGTCGTCTCTAAATTTCTAAAAATTTTGAGGGCCTTGAGCGAGATTACAAAATGAGACATTTCGAAAAGAAAATGTTATATATAAAATGTCATTGTTTATAAGATATAATGCAAATTAGTTATCTAAACGTTTAACATATTGTTAAGGGGGCAAATTTTGGGCTAACACATTTTATTCCCCCCACCCCCCTCATAAAATTTTGAGCCCTGTGCGGTCCGCCCACCTTAAGCCCGCACACCCTTAAGACGGCCCTATAGAATTATAGGTTTTATCTAATAGGGCTTAGAAATCATTAGAAGTTTATTTCTAGATTGTGTTTCATCAAAAAAATGAGTTTGTTTATGAGAGAGACATTGCATTTTAGAAATATGAAGTAAGGTAAGAATAATTTCTATTTAAGCTTAAAATCAGTTAGCAGAGGCCTTAAGAGAAAAGGATGATTTGAAACTGAAATTAGAAAAGTTTGAAACATCATCTAAGAAACTAACTGATCTATTAAACAGTCAAATAAGTGGTAATAACAAGAATGGTATTGGTTTTGACAGTCAACTGACTGAGAATGAACTCATGATTTCATAATAATATAGTAAAGTGGTTTTGTCAGTTCATCTGATAAAGAGTGTGAATAACTTGAAGAGGTAAAAAAAACATGTAAATGATAGGTTCAAGAAGGATGAAGAGATATCAAGCAGTTCATACCTCCCTACAACTGGGAACTATAATGGCCCTCAAGACATACTTGTCCTTATGCTTTTAGATAGATGATTCTTGTCTATAAGACAAATGTGAGGGAAACTATCACTAGTGTGCCTAGGAAATGATCAACTGCATCTAGTCTATTAAGGATAAATTGGAACAACCTAAAGATGATAGGCCTATTGCCCAATTGTTAGAGTGTGAGACTGAAAGTGATGAATGACTGTGCGCTAGTACCTTCAAGTGAACAGAAATAAACCTAGTTATGCTAAAATCAATTTTATTAAATCAAATGAAAATACTAGGAAATCTGTTATTGAACAAAACACATATAGGCAAGCTAAAAACCTTAGGAAAAGTCAGAGTCCTAGAGTTGACAAAAGAAATTGGAATGGACTGATGACTCATAACTAGGGAAGGTTTTGAGTTTCAATATGAAAGCTTTGTATTTGTATGTGGAAGTCTTAAACCATTTTTTTTAATTAAGGACTGTAACTTTTATGAGAATAAAATGGTTGGAAAATCTATGTTGAATAATATGGGAAGGGTTACTGGTCAAAGGGAAGTTAGACCAGTATGGAACAATGCTCAGATGAGAAACAACCAAAAAAATAAAACCCCAACTCACCCGACAGTGACCCTAAAAGAAATTTTGTTCCAACTGCAGTCTTAACAAAGTCTGGCAATGTACCAGTTAATACTGCTGAGGCAAGAGCTCCTCAGGAGCAGCAGTATCAAATATACAGGCCAATATTTTAATACAGCTGCAACTATACCAACTGATTAATGAGCAAAAACCAAGATCAAATGTTTTTCATAAGTCACATTCATTAGTTAAGAGGACTATTTATCAAAGAACAGTACCTAAAAATAGTGATTTTAAAGAAAAAGTTAATACTGCTAAGGTAAAAAATGTAACTACTGCTGGGACAAAAGCAGTAGTTAGTGTTGTTCAGGGACATGAGGAAAATGTTGTTAAGTCCTTAGCATGCTGGATTTGGTGACCAACAGGAAAAGTAATTGACCATATCTCCAAACACAGTGGATCATACATGCCCAAAAGATTTGACTATGTTGATCCTCAAGGCAGACTCAAGTCAGTGATGGCTTGGGTCCCCAAGAGAAACCAATTCTCTTATTTTGAGTGCAGGGTAATCTACAATATGATTTACATGATCAAGGGATTTTTGATAGTGGATGCTCTAGGCATATGACTGGGAACAAGTCCTACCTAATAGATTATCAAGACATTAATGGAGGATTTGTTGCATTTGATGGAAGTCCTAAAGGAGGTAAAATTACTGGAAAAGGTAAAATTAGGACTGGAAAATTAGACTTTGAAGATGTATGCTTTGTAAAGGAACTTAAGTTTAATCTTTTCTCCATCTTACAATTGTGTGACAAGAAAAACAGTGTTCTTTTTACTGAGACTGAATGTCTTATTCTATCTCCTGATTTTAAGTTACTTAATGAAAGTCAAGTACTGCTTAAAGTTCCTAGATAGAATAATATGTACAGTTTTAATTTAAAGAATGTTGTTCCATCAGGAGGTTTGACTTGTTTATTTGCAAAGGCTACGATAGATGAGTCTAATTTATGGCATAGGAGGCTTGGTTATGTAAACTTTAAAACTATGAACAAACTTGTAAGGGGAAACCTTGTTAGAGGTTTGCCTTTAAAGCTTTTTGAAAATGACCATACATGTGTTGCTTGTCAGAAGGGAAAGCAGTATAAAGCCTCTTGTAAACCCAAGCTTGTGAGCTCTATCAGCCAGCCTTTATAAATGTTGCATATGGATTTGTTTGGTCCAACATTTGTAAAGAGTCTAAATAAAAAGATGTATTGCCTTGTTGTCACTAATGACTTTAGTAGGTTTAGTTGGGTTTTCTTTTTGGCCTCTAAGGATGAGACTAGTTGGAATACTTAAAACTTTTATCACAGGCAAAGAAAACCAATAAATCTTAAATGATGTTAAAATTATCAGGGTGACACTAAACTGAGTTTTAAGAATAGTGAAATGAATCAGTTCTGTGAGATGAAAGGAATCAAGAGAGAATTTAGTGTTGCTAGGACTCTACAACAAAATAGAGTAGCTGAAAGAAAGAATATAACACTAATAGAGCAAGCTTAGGACCTATGCTAGCAGATTCACTATTATCTATTACATTTTGGGCTGAAACAATTAATACTGCTTGTTATGTTCAGAATAGAGTTTTGATAAGAAAGCCTTATAACAAGACACCTTATGAACTTTTAATTGGTAGATCACCAAATCTAGCCTTTCATTGAGACCTTTTGGGTGCCCATGTTTTACATTCTGAATACCTTAGATCATCTAGGCAAGTTTGAAGGAAAGGTTGATGAGGGGTTCTTGGTTGGATACTCTGTAAATAGTAAGGTATTTAGGGTATTTAACACTAGAACCAAGGAAGTTGAAGAGAACCTGGATATTAAATTTCTTGAAAATAAACTAAGTTTGCAGTATGGGTCCAGAATGGCCTCATATGATATTGATTCACTGACAAAATCTATGAATTATAACCCAGTTTTTACAAGAAATCAAACTAATGATGATGCAGGTTGTAAAACCCTGTATTTAAGGTCACTACTAATTCTAATCTCATAATTATTTTATGAAATTTTAAAAAAAAATTACTTTTAATTATTTTAGTCGATTTCATTAAAATCGTCATTTTAAATTTTCGCGAATTCTATACTTGAAGTTTATCCGTTATTGATCGAGAAATCAACGAATGCCATATTTTAGCCATTAGAGCTTAATTATTTTATTTTTAGTATTTTTCCATCTTTTATTTATATTTGGCCGAAACCGAGACAAAACTTGCGTTTTTATAAAAAAGTAACGGGTTTAATAAGTTTTTGGGTCTGGATTCACTTAATATAACTTGGTTAATAAAACTTGTGTCCATAAACCCCCTCCCTCTCCCTCTCCTTTAGGGTCGGCGCCCAACCTCACAGCCAACACACCTTTTTTCTATTTCTTTTATCCATCACGGCCTAAATCCTAATTTGAGTCCGAACGAAAACCCACTCTCGCCCTTTTATTATTAAACAAAGACCACAAACACATACAACACAAACCATAGAAACCACCAGTCGATATCCCCTTTTTTTCCCTCTTTCTTCTTGGTTTGACAGCCCCAACACCAAAACCACCATCTTCATCTTTAAATCTCCATCAAATCCCTTTCTTTTAACCCTAAATCAATACTACAATAAACCCTAATCATTCCTCACCAATAAAAATCATCATGCAAGGAGATTATGAGCTCTTGATTTTTGGAAGATTTTAAGTTTTAAGGGTTTTGACTTGATTTAAAGCAAGAGGGTTAACAAGGGTTTGATTTTGAAAGGTTTGGGTATATTGGAAAGTTTGTTTTGGTTCTTGGTTTGGTCCTTGTGTAATCGGCAGCCAACACACACCCCTCTAAGGGTTGTGTTTGATCATTCTCCTTCTTCTATTTTGTGTTGTAAGTCATCCTTAAAAACCCTAAGTTATTATCTAATTTGTATGTAGATGCATGTGTTTGATTTTGGTTCTTTGAGGCATGCCATGACTTGATATGTTTTGGCTTTGGTTTAATATTTTTCATGGAGTATATTGGTTGTAGATGATGTTTATAAGGTGTGTTGTGGCATTGCATTTAGCTAAGTAGTCGTTTGGATGAGTCTTGGAATGATTTAGAGTTAGAAATTAATAGCAGTTTTGAATCAGTAGCAAAACGTGGGTCTTTCTAAAAATTTTTGGCCTGGAGCCTGTGATTAAACTACATAGTTGGGTAGATATATGTTTAAGGTAAATGTAGCCAATTGGATATAGCCGTAACTCCTCCGGATGAGTGAGTTATGGCCGTTTTACGAAGACTTGTCGAATCTGGACACTTGTTTGGAAAACAGATTAAACACTATAATTTTTCACTAAAGTTCTGCATTTTAAAGCTTGGTTCAGTAGTATACATCTTAAACTAACTTCTCCAAGTGGATTCACTTTAATAGCTATTACGGTTTGGAAAATACGTCAAAATTAGTGTTTGGTAGGAAAATTTGGGACTGCTGCAGACCAGCAGTATAAATGGGTTAATTGAAGCAAACTTTTGGCCTAATAAGGTCTGGATTATTTGATGGGGTTGTAGAAATAAGTTCAAGGTACATGTGTCGAATTGGATAGAGCCATATCTCCTCCGGATGAGTGAGATATGACCGATTAACGGAAACTAATCAGTTTTGAACTACTGTTTCAAAAAGGGATTTGATTCCAGATTTTTCACTAAAGTGTTGGATTTTAAAACATGGTTAAACACTAGACATCATAAGCTTTCATCTCTCTTTGGATTCAAACTTGATTCTATTATAGAATAGGTTTAAGTCCAAAAACCATAAGGCTTAGAAATCATGCTTCTTTCTGTTTTGAGTTTAGGATTAGTAAAAACTCATTTTGTTTCCCGTGGATTTGGTAAAAGAATGTGATAAAAGGCCTAATGTCTGGAAACTAGACTTAAGCCATTTTTCCAGGGGTGAAAGGCCCAAATCCTTATATGTTTTATAGTTAAGAGGATATTTCTTGTAAACTTGACACAAAATTCTGCAACATAGTTTTTATACGCCTTTTCTTGAGAAATAAAAGTGCGGCCACATAGTAATAAGATAAGGATCGCTAAGTGAGACTTAGTAGAAACTTAATGGGATATAAGTGCAGGTTGTATACCAACTGGGGGATAAAAATACTTTGGTTAAGTCTTAATGCAATGCCATGCATATCTCGGAAACATATCTCGTGATCATCCATTTATTTATCACGTATCGATCTTCTTACTTTCTAAGGGCCACAACACAATCAGTTTAGGTTGTGCTTAGACACTTCTTGCTCATCTGAAGATCCATATCACTTCAGGTCTTCATAACTCCTAAGGTGAGTTCATAGCCCCATCTTTTCTTTTTTAATGGTTTTCATAACTATTTTTCGGGGTGAGAATACATGTCTCGTTTACCAAATAACTTATTGATTCCAATTTCATATGCGTTAGCATGAATTTTTTTTAACTACAGACTTTACTATGCTCTTTCACATGATTTCTAATACATGTTTGATACATGGTTGTATACCATTGAATTTATTTAAGCTTGAATTGCTTACTAAATGATTTGAGATCATTGTTTATCTATTTACAAAACTGTGAGTTTTTGAACATATTACTTGTTTTAAATTGGACACGAAGTGCTTGAAGGGTATCTTGAACACCGATTATGAGTTGTCTCGCATATACCTATTGCAAAAAGGCCCCGAATTTCATGCACTGTTAATTACCTATGATGGGTGAGCGCTAGTACATTAAGTAGATCTATTGGGCCGTGACTGCCCTTTGAGGTTGTGACATCCATGGCGCGATCACCCCTAAAGGACATTTTGTATTGAGAATTTCTTAAGGTATATTGCAATATTACCTTGTTGAGGGGCAAATTATATGCATATTTTATATGCTTGGTTAACGTTTCAGTGGCATGAGCTTAATGCGATAATATATTAATTCATTTACTTAACATTGCATTCGTTGCACTATCACTGGCTGATCTTAAACCTTGTGGTCCATTACTAAACATTACTTGATTTATTGAATCCCTACTTGAATTTCAAAAATAGTTCTTTGAAATGTTGTAACGCTACTTTTCTTTCAGAAATATTACTTGAATTATTTCAACACTGCTTTTACTTAAACCTATGAATTCACCAACATTATTGTTGACGTTTTTGCATGTATTTTCTCAGGATATTATATTGCTAGCTGTGCATTGGGTGCATTCGAGTCGCGTGGATATCAAAACTTTAAATACTTGGTTTTCTTCACATTTGACGACCATTTATATTAAAAATATACAACGGAGTTGTGTTTAAACTCCTGTAATCCTGTTAAATTATGAATTATTGGGACCTAAATTTACTCTGATATTTATTAAATCGAATGTGACATTTTATTAAACGTCTCTTTTGAGGTCGTTTTCTGTAACTTGTGTGTATGAACTATGAAGTAGCACCCCAAGTGGTATTCCGTTGCGTTGTGATTTTATGGGGGTGTTACAGATTGGTATCAGAGCACTCGTTATAGCGAACTAGGTCATTTTCAAAACCCTAGACTATAACCATTTTTCAAATAATTAAAGAGTCCATCACCATTGACCCGAATCTCCGGCGTGCGCGGCTTGCTCCCAGTTAACTTGATATGCTCCATTTTGCATTCTTATTGTTATCATATTAATAATGAAAATATAATTCTTGGTTATTATTTTGCTCTCATACATCTATCTTATGACGTCATATTATTTTCTTTATACAGTTCGGTTATATCTACGCTGACCATTTCGATTATCGCGTACTTCCTGTTTTCTTATTTCTCTCTCGAAACATCAATACTAGTATTATATAAGGATACTCGTACATATATGAGCTACTCTCCTCTCAAATTCTTACGCTTATCTTCGGGATCACTGCCATCTATATATATAATAGTAATTCCTATAAGTGTTGACTATTTATGGTTACTTTCGGCTATTTTTTTTGAAACTTTGAGTTAAAGTTGTATTTATTGGGAAAAATTGACTTAAATCCTACTGTATCTTTGCATTAATGAATAGACTAATATGTTAGGTCCTAGTGGCGAGTTGGATGGAACGCCAACTCTTTCGGATGGTCGAGATACGACCAAAACCGTGGAAATAAACTTAGTGTGTACCCATAATTTATAATGCAGATAGTTAGGCTTATAACTAATTTTATTTGACTTGGAGGCTACTAGGTTTCTACATGGGTGAAGGGTAAAACATATTATAATCATGTGGTTCTTTGGATAAATCCGTAACTATTCCGGATGAACGGGTTACGACTAGAACAGCCAAACTAATCATAAATTGTGCTTAGATTTTCAAAACGAGTTTGCGACTAATATTTTCATATTAAGTGCCCCATTTTCCAATTTAAAACCTATAGGATTTAGATAAACTTAAACATGGGCTTTCGTCATTGTGAAGTAAACTTCCAAATGCAAGGTACAAAGACTTTGGGAGTGTCCAAGTTCATTGACTGGTGATTTACCTCTAGAAGGCTTGAGACCGCAATGGTGATGCGGTTGGTGACCGCGGATACCAAAGAGGAAAACAAGTCCGAGCGTGCGGACAAATAATCGTAAATCATCACCCCTACATAAATCGCATAATCGTTGCAAATGAGGGATAAATATCCAAAATAATATTTGCTAAACCATTTAATATGGCATGCCGTTGTATGCGACGTTTTTACCAAGTCATGGCTTAATCAAAAAATTATATTGTTTCCTGTTGAAACAATTTTTTTTTGTTTTTGAAAATGTATATCAAATATGGTAAACACCGACTAAGAAAGCAGGGCCGCAACTTAATTTTTGGAGCGGACCATAAATATAAAGAAGCCGGGCCGCGACATAATGTTTGGTACGAACCAGAAAAATAAGGAAGCTGGGCCGCGACATAATTTTAAGAGCGGACCATAAATATAAAGAAGCCGGGCCGCGACATAATGTTTGGTACGGACCGGAAATATAAGGAAGCTGGGCCGCGACATAATTTTTGGAGCGGACCATAAATATAAAGAAGTTGGGCCGCGACACATTATTAAGAGGCCGGACCGACCCATGACGGAAGTCGGGCTCACAAACAAAAATATAAGATTCCCTTTAAAATAATCTTTGCAAAATAATGTTTGCATAACAAAAATATAAGATTCCCTATAATAGTTAGTGCTGCCAGTACATTGTTAGTACTGCCAGTATAGTTAGTACTGTTAGTTAATACTTAGTGCTGTTAGTCTTGTATAGTTAGTACTGCTATTATGATATGCATGAGTTAAATTAGGAATAAATATGCATTATCATTATACGCGTTTTGTAAGCCTATTAAGGTTTTCTTGGTGTATAAAAGGAACCCTAAGGCATAGATCAAGATATATCAATCTTTCATAGTTTTTCATAGCTTCAAGGTTGTAAACCCTAACACTATTTAAGAGTGTTCGTATTAATATATTGGAGCTTATTGTTTTGATTGTATTTCTGTGTCTCAAACATACTTTTTCTTTATTATTCTTAGTGATATAAACTAAATTCCGCATAGTTTATATTATACACTCAAAGTTTCAATCTTAGTACCTTTGGATTTATCCAAGGATACTAAACCTTACATCAAGCTAAGGAGTTAAAGATCTATTCATTGGGATCAACAGGCTTGGCAAGGATACACATCTCCACCACTAGAGCTAAGGAGTAACAAGTTTATAGAGGTAAATTGGGTTTTTATGATAAGGCTTAGAGTTGATCATTTTAACAATCTTTCACTAAAAGTACCTGTAAAACCCCGTATTTAAGGTCACTACTAATTCTAATCTCATAATTATTTTATGAATTTAAAAAAAAAATTACTTTTAATTATTTTAGTCGATTTCATTAAAATTGTCATTTTAAATTTTTGCATATTCTATACTTGACGTTTATCCGTTATTGATCGAGAAATCAAAGAATGCCATATTTTAGCCATTAGAGCTTAATTATTTTATTTTTAGTATTTTTCCATCTTTTATTTATATTTGGCCGAAACCGAGACAAAACTTGCGTTTTTATAAAAAGTAACGGGTTTAATTAGTTTTTGGGCCGGGATTCACTTAATATAACTTGGTTAATAAAACTTGTGTCCATAAACCCCCTCTCCTCTCCTTTGGCCGGCGGCCCAACTCACACCAACACACCCTTTTCTTTTCTTTTGATCCATCAAGGCCTAAATCCTAATTTGAGTCCAACTAAAACCCACTCTACCCTTTTATTAATAAACACGGCACAAAACACATACAACACAAACCTTAGAAACCAACAGTCGAATCCCTCTCCCTCTCTTCTTCTTGGTTCGACAGCCCCAACACCAAAACCACCATCTTCATCTTCAAATCTCCATCAAATCCCTTTCTTTTAACCCTAAATCAATACTACAATAAACCCTAATCATTCCTCATCAATAAAAATCATCATGCAAGGAGATTATGAGCTCTTGATTTTTGGAAGATTTTAAGTTTTAAGGGTTTTGACTTGATTTAAAGCAAGAGGGTTAACAAGGGTTTGATTTTGAAAGGTTTGGGTATATTGGAAAGTTTGTTTTGGTTCTTGGTTTGGTCCTTGTGTAATCGGCAGCCAACACACACCCCTCTAAGGGTTGTGTTTGATCATTCTCCTTCTTCTATTTTGTGTTGTAAGTCATCCTTAAAAACCCTAAGTTATTATCTAATTTGTATGTAGATGCATGTGTTTGATTTTGGTTCCTTGAGGCATGCATGTACTTGATATGTTTTGGCTTTGGTTTAATATTTTTCATGGAGTATATTGGCTGTAGATGATGTTTATAAGGTGTGTTGTGGCATTGCATTTAGCTAAGTAGTCGTTTGGATGAGTCTTGGAATGATTTAGAGTTAGAAATTAATAGCAGTTTTGAATCAGTAGCAAAACGTGGGTCTTTCTAAATTTTTTTGGCCTGGAGCCTGTGATTAAACTACATAGTTGGGTAGATATATGTTTAAGGTAAATGTAGCCAATTGGATATAGCCGTAACTCCTCCGGATGAGTGAGTTATGGCCGTTTTACGAAGACTTGTCGAATCTGGACACTTGTTTGGAAAACAGATTAAACACTATAATTTTTCACTAAAGTTCTGCATTTTAAAGCTTGGTTCAGTAGTATACATCTTAAATTAACTTCTCCAAGTGGATTCACTTTAATAGCTATTACGGTTTGGAAAATATGTCAAAATTAGTGTTTGGTAGGAAAATTTGGGACGGCTGCAGACCAGCTATATAAATGGGTTAATTGCAGCAAACTTTTGGCCTAAGAAGGTCTGTATTATTTGATGGGGTTGTAGAAATAAGTTCAAGGTACATGTGTCGAATTGGATAGAGCCAAATCTCCTCCGGATGAGTGAGATATGACCGATTTACGAAAACTAGTCAGTTCTGAACTACTGTTTGAAAAGGGATTTAATTCCAAATTTTTGCACTAAAGTGTTGGTTTTTAAAACATGGTTAAACACTAGACATCAGAAGTTTTCATCTCTATTTGGATTCAAC
>BQNB010064698.1:0-23697 GCA_026074375.1 Tanacetum coccineum | reverse complement strand
ATGGGACGGACGCGCCAGCTTCTACCCAAATACGTGTTAACATGATAAGCAAGAAACCGCAACAAAAAGGCCAACATATGGCCGCGGTAAAAAAACACACGTTCACATTGCATACAAGCCGCAAATAGAAATAGCCACACATGGCCGCGGCATACAAAAAGAGAAAAACATCTAAGTGTTCAGGATACAACTAGCCGCCAGAGCAGACCACATACGGTTACGACATGAACATAAAGCTAAAAGCGACAAGTCTCGAGCTTGGGGACGGCAGCGACGCTTCCCAAGGCCTTATCCGTGTCTTCTTCATCATAATCCTCGACGAAGAAAGGGGCCACGAAAGTACTAGCCTCACCCACCCAAGTCCGGGAAGACAGAGGAGCGGAGACTATCTCCATCATCAGTTGGCGAAGAGTCGCAGCATGCTTCTTTGCCCCCTCAGCACGGGCATGGACATTCATTATAGCAAAGGACAGGGAAGTCTCCCCGACAACTATTTTATCACCAGCATGATGAATAGGAATGGAAAGTTGCTCAATGCACGGCTGTAAGTAAGCAGGTTCCGGAAGGCCAGCAAAGGGTCCGTCCAGTAGGAAGCAATCCAGGACCTCATCCATCCCAGCATCCTTCTTGGACTTCAACAAATTCACCAAGGGGAAGTCTATGTCTTTAAGGGCCTTAATCGCGTTGATATAGCTTGTTTTGGCAACCTCCGGGTTGTAGGCATCAACCACGGAAAGACTTCTCCCGGTAACCCCATGCTCATAACCGGCCTCTAAGCCTTCTTGCATGCACAAAGTCAACAGCCCGGCCCAAAGCGTGACCTAGAATCCCCTAGTACTCTGGAGATTTTAAACATTTGAGGAGAGCAAGTTGTATCCCATGATTCAGAAGCCACCTTCTTCCGACCAAAGTAGTCAAGTAGGCGGGATAAAATTCTCACACCAGACGGCCGGAGACATCCATTACGTGTGCCTCAAGCTCGGCCACACGGTTGTATAACTCCTGGGCCTGCTCTTCCTGCAGAATCTCCATTTTTTCCTTAAAATCCTGAAAACCGGCACGCAGAAAAGAAACCTACAAAAACAAGAACACTTGTAAAAAAACACAACACACAAACACAAATAAACAAATACATGAGGAATAAAAGGTACGGACATACCTCAGAATCGAGCCTATCTCGCTCAGACGCCAAGGAAGTAATCTTGTTCTCGGCCTCGGCACAGGCCACCTTAGCATCATCCATGGTGGACGCGAGACAAGTGGCACGAGAGTTAAGCAAAGAGATTTCATGATCCTTCTGAGTGACAGCAACCATGAGCACTGACACCTCCGCTGTCAAAGCGGATTTCTCTCCAGACCATGAAGAAACTTGATCAAGGAGGCGGATAACCTCCGCAGTTTCCTCCTCCTTCTCCGCCAGTTGAGACTTCAACTTGAGGATCTCTAAATCTTTCTCCTCCAACAACCTACCACGTGCAGCATATTTAGCTTTAAGCTTTTCTTTAAGTTCCAGTTCATGCTCCGCACGGGACCTCACCTCCGCCCCAAAACATATTTGCCGCGCTGCCCCTACGTTAAATTCCGTATACAGTTGATCGTAGTCCATGGTACGGAGAGCAGAGAAGAAGGCAGGGGGAGCAACGTGGTCCACTAAGGTGCGGCAAGAAAAACCATCGTCCAACAGTGAATCGTTGGTAATGTTCCACCTAGGGACATACCAACGCTTCGCCTCGGAAGGGTCCAAAGTAGGAGGCTCATAAAAAGAGTCATCAGACCCTTCCGATTCCTCAGGCTGGGAAGGACCGGCCAAGTCCGGATTAACATCCGTTGCAAAATTAGTAGTCACAGCAGCCCTGGTGGAAGTTATGGCGGCAGCAGTAGTATCTACCGGAATACCCAAAGTACTAGAGCTGTAAAGATAAACAAAAAATTTATGTTAAGAAAAGGTTCGGAAATTCAGTTGGCACTTAAGGATGTGTATATATACCTCTCCACAGTAGTACGGATCCGGAGGTTCGTTTGGGCAGAAGAATCCAAAAAACCTTCGCTTTCCTGAGAAGAAGGGGCAACGGAGTGAAAAGCAAGTTGTTCCCGGTCCGGCAAACGAGAACCTACTAGCCTAATCTGTTCCAGACCGGCAAGAGTTTTACCACCAGTACCGAAAACGAGGGTAGGGTGATCTGTCCTCAACTTTTTAGCAGGAAGAACATCGCTCTGCTTCAGCAATCTTTTCTTTTTAACCTTCTTGGGCTGCTCCGTAACAACCTCCTCCTCACTCTGCCTCACCGCAGTCGTACCCTCATCCGGGTCCGCCAACTCTAGATAGGCCTCCTCCGGAGCAACATCTTCCTGCCCTTCCTCAGTCGGAGCAGAGACCTCTGCAGCCGCAGCAGAACTACTACCCCCAGCGGCGGGAATCACCAGAGGCATAAAGCAATGTCGGGTACTCTCCAGCAACGTCACCTGGTCGTCTCCCTTCTGAACCTCCACCGCTTGGACCTTCCGAGGGTCAGCAGTTTTGATAAAGTCAAACAAGCCCATCTCTGCAAAATAAACATTAAATGATCAGGCTTCATAATGTAAAAGTACCACCACCAAAGGGAAGTAACACCCACCCGATCCGTTAGGATACTCAAAAGCCGGATAAGAATTTTCGTCAAAAGGATAATACGGGCTCAAACCCACAAGGCATAAGAAGCACTCCGGATACCGGCGGAAAGGAGCCTTATGGCTTTCAAGAAGTTTAACGGTTTGCTCTTGACGAGCAGTAAGATGAGGAGCCGAATCCTTTTCTAGGACGCCTCCCGTATACAAAGGGACGGAAATGGGGAATACGCAAGAATCAACCCAGAAAAAATGGTCGGCCCAATTTTTAATGGAATCCGGAGGTTTTGGAAAGCAAGATGGAGCCGAGGTGGAACGCTTAGCAAAAGAAAACAACCCATCGCTATACGAACGGGTGTAGAAGGCGCGGAACACGGTCACTGACGGTGAAAGGTTAAGTACGCGCGTCAGAACCTCAAAATGAGACACCCGGGCAGCACCAAAAGGCGACAATTGAGAAATATGAACACGGAAGTATTTGAGAACGGCCATAAAAAAATTTGTAAACGGAATCCTATAGCCGCAAACGTCAAAGATCCTACTATATACACCTACTTTACCGACTGGAAACTGGGTAATGGTTTTACCACGCCCTGGGGCAGTGGGATGAACCTCAGCCGGAATATAAAAGTTGTCGCAAAAGCTATCTACCATTTCTTGGGTCATAATAGAATATTTAGCAGCAAAGTTAGCCATTTGGGAGGTTGAATGAGGAAAAATGCAAACCTGAAGTCTGAAGAACCTTAAAAAAGAAGAAAACGAGGTGCGGACGTATGATAAAGATGAAAAGCTTGAAGAAATCAACAATGGTGGAAAGTAAAGTTGTGGAAAAGGAAACAGTAAAAATAGGAGGGGGTATTTATACCCTCGGTGTATTTATATCTACCCACAGCCAGATGATGACACGTGTAACCCACTCACGTGATCAACGGTTGGGGTTCGCCTGCGAAACAGTTAAAAAAGCTGTAAGTACGTCACATCAGTCAGAAGATAAAAGGACAACATCGGTCCACGTCACCTAAACGTCACCAACTTGATAAGGAAGCTTCGCGGAGAAGACACATGACCACGGAAGGCGGCAAATCATTAGCAATGAACCTGAAGTCTAGCACTGATCACCGCACGCGGGACATGGTCCGCAGGCAATATCATACTAGACTGGGGGGACTTGATGACGTATAGTAGGTATACCAAGCCTCCGGGCTTGGGTCACACTGCCACTTGGGCTTCTGGGCCCAACTTAGCAGTCATGGGCCGAAACTAAACCCAATCCCGCACTGGTAACGGCCCGGACACAGCAAAACGGACGCGGACCTAACTATAGGCTACTTCCGTCCGCGGAAAACACACGCATCCGTACACACGATTACTGCGGAACCTTGCCCGACAAGGGACCCACTCCGACCACTAACGAAACAAACGAAATATTAGGAAACCCTAATATTTCACTCGCTTATAAAAGGGACCCTCTAACACAATGAACAGTATGATTTTCTCACTCTACATACACACTTTCTCTCTCTACATGTTTACTTACTCTCACACCGGAGTCTAATCGTGGGGTCCGTCCCCACGGTAAGGCTAACGGTTTTCATTTAATTGTGCAGGAAATCATCTCACCTCTCTTGCTCTAGTACAAGATCTGATACCCAAATCATTCGAAGGTCCGGCCCAACGAAGGATTTGAGCCCCTTTCTAAGCCCGACACTTATTTTGTACTAACACCACAAAAGCACTAGCTCCTCACTTGAATTCACTCGTGGTCCGATGCCTTCAATTGGAGAAATCAGATATTAACATGTTGCAGAATGGAAAGAGAAACATAATTAGTCACAGTTTATAAGAACTTTCAATGAACAATTCTTATAATTAATTACATAATGTGGTCATAGGTCTATGACCAAGCAAAAACAAAGAGAACTGAATGACTTGTCAATATGATAATTTGGCTGTCATCAAAGACTTATTTGTGAAGTTATAGGTAAATGTTGTGAATATACGTAGAATGCCTGCCGGTTAAAACTGACGGCGTGGCAGTTTTTCCAATAGAAGCCAATACCTATAAGGAGACTGGATCTCAAGTGCTTTCATGATAAAAAGATGTTCCAAAGAAATATTTTTCGATTATTTAATGACTACTGAACTTCTTATTCTTGTAAAATGCAAGGGCTTCATCACACACAATGCCATACTCATCAAATTGTAATGTGAAGATTATTTGTGCAGAGGCTATGGTAACCATGCTGGCTATTGGATGATTTCATGCTCAAATCCAATTAGAACCTTAAAAACCAGCATTGCCACCTCTACAGTTGTCCTCATCCATCTCTCTTTCTATTGACCATCCAATAGTCAGAACGTGCTTTAGATCTTTAGACATCTGTGAAACCCAAACAGGTGCAACTAATTTACTTTATTCCGTTACCTCAACACAACTAACTCAAACTGAACTTGTAGAACATGACATTCAAGTGACTTTATAATATAAAAATTATACGTTAAGCTCACTAAACTTACTAGACATGATAACTAAACACATTCATTCATCCTTAATAACTGAAAACATAAACACATCGCAATATTTAATAGTAGGTCATAACAGATTGCAATATTTACTTTAGACAACATCGAGAATGTTGCCACCCTCTCTTAGGCGTTTCATCAAACACCTTCCATGCATCAAAATTCCATCACTTCACCATCCCAAAATGAAATATACCAGAACATAATACTACTCACAATCTAATACAGAAACTAAAACTATCAAAGTAATGATAGTCAATTTTTCATCATCGAATAGACAAAACGAAACGAATAAAATTCAAAATCTAATACAAAATAAAGATCAATCATTAACCTCTTAATTTACATACTAATAGAGTGATTAGTATATACCTTCAATTTCTAACTCAAAAAATGGAGCTCGTCATCAATGCCGACAACGGTGGTGTGCGACCGATGTGGTGCATGACGGCGGTGGGGGTGCAACGGCGGTGACCAAACGACACACTATGATTAGGTAAAGTATGTGTGAGTGATGGCGGGTGACGGTTGTGGTTAGCTCATTAGGTAGTGATGACGGTGAAGTGAGTTTTCTTTAGAGGGAAGCAGTTGGGAGAAACACACACGAACAGTGTGTAAAAAAGTGGCAAATGGAAAAAAAACTTTATATAGTGGCAGGGAGTTAAGTTTAATTAAATTAAATCTTAGGTTAATCTCTACCATTAGATCAAACCTAAATGGACGGTGAGGATTTGTCCCTTAGTATGTGAGAAGAAACTAGTATGCAAATGAACTTTTCTCATGACGATAATACTCTTTATAATCTTCTTAAACAATTAGAACCAATCTTGACTTCGTTCAGAAATAAAAATATCTTCAGTTATTGTCTACAAAAATAGTACATCGTATTTGTTATGTATTTGGAAATTATATTTCAGCTTGATTTACGCATAGATTTATAAATGGAAAACGTTGAATTAGAAATAAGAAATATGGTAATTTATATGTTAAACTTATTAGACGATTATTCGCACGTAGCGGCGACAGTTTTTAGTAGCGTCAGTTTGTGCGTGCATGTTTATTTGTGAAGTAAGTGAGAGTGGAGCTAAGAAAGTTTGCGGGTTAAATTGTGCTCCCTCCGTCTCAAATTATGGTTCACAATTTCTTTTTGAGATGTTCCAATTTAATTCTCAACTACTAAAAATAATAGAGAAGTTCGATCAAATTTACTATATTACATTTGTTTAAAATTATTATTACGAACTTTAAAGAAGACTTTAATTAATTAACTAATGGTAAAACTGTCATTATGTTAAAAAGTAAGAAATAAGACATAGTAATAAATGGATTTTTTTTAACTGTGTTTTTTTGTCGGGACAATAATTTTGGGATGAAGTAAGTAATTAATAATTAACATATTCTTTGTTTTTTTATAGGTAGAAAATATTTTTGTCTAATAACATCACTTAATTATTAAGTTTTAATTAATTTTATTTTCTTTTTATATATAGAATATATTAGAAATATACTTTTTGATTTAGTTTGATATACATATTTTTGGTAATACTGTTTTCTTGTTATAAGACTTGAGACTTACCATGAGTTTGAAGCTATCATTTATTTTCGATATAAAATTGAGGAATTCCATATAAAAACCTATCAGACAAAAGAAAAAGGGGCAAGCGCCGGAAAGAAAAAAAGCAATCCAGGAGGAAGTGGAAAAATTGGTAGAGCCGGGAATCATGAAAGAAGTCCATTATCACAGGCTTTACCAAATGGATTAAGGCAAAGCCCATCGCGACTATCACGGGTAATCAAATGAAGAAATTCGTATGGGATAACATTGTCTGCAGATTCGGACTACCAGGGGAGATTATATCGGATAATGGAAAATAGTTTCATGACAACCCATTCAAAGACTGGTGTGAAAAACTATGTATCCGCCAGTGTTTCGCCTCCGTGAAGCATCCACAAACAAATGGCTTGGTCGAAAGAGCAAACAGAAGTTTGGAAGAAGGAATCAAAGCTTGATTGGATGAAAGAAGCAAGGATTGGATAGGAGAACTCTCACACGTCCTATGGGCACACCGCACCATGATCAAATCAAGCAATGGAGAGACACCATTTTCACTAACATACGGCACGGAAGCAGTCATACCAGCGGAAATAGGCATGCCAACACTCCGGACTGCGGAAGTAGACTTAATAAAGAATGACGAATCCTTGGAAATAAATTTGGACCTCAAAGAGGAAAAAAGAGAGCAAGCAGCAATACGAATCCGAAAAGCAAGCTAAAATGAAAAATACAATAACTCTAAATCCGCGGCACAAGCTTCAGACCGGGGACATGGTCTACCGCAGGCAATGTGCAATCCACGCCAAAGCGGAGTGGTAAACTTTGACCTAAAATGGGAAGGACCGTATGAAGTCACGGAATCATTAGGAAAGGGAGCATACAAGCTCAAAGACCGCAAAGGAAATGAACTTCCGCGAACGTGGAACATTTGTAATCTTAAAAAATGTTATATACATGAAGTGTAAGCACCTGCCCGGCACGTATGATGCTCCGGAAGGCAATATTTCAATTTTTCTTTCTTTTGTAATGTCTTTTGAATCTTAATGAAAAAGTGAGGTATAACCCTCAAAAGTTTAAGTCCTAACATATTTTTTGCTTGCAAGTTATGTCAATTGTTAAGACCGCTACACAAGAGCCATCCGCTCCACAATTATAGTATACAGTATAATAAAGGTTGAGCAACCTCAAAATTAGCTCAGGTGTGTAAGAGGTATTGCAAACCCGGCACCGGGAGAATAACCCACAAATATTCATAAGACTATCTATCACGAACGTACAACAGTAATAATAAAAAGGTAGCAACATCATAACATTTGCGAAAAATATCCGGGTTATGGGGCGGACGCATCCAGCATCTGCCCAAATACGTGTTAACATGATAAGCTAGAAACCGCAACAAAAATTCCAACATACGAGCCGCGGTAAAAAAGCATGCGTTCACATTACATACAATCCGCAAATAGAAATAGCCACACACGGCCGCGGCATACAAAAAGAGAGCTAAAGGTGACAAGTCTCAAGCTTGGGGACGGCAACGACGCTTCCCAAGGCCTCATCTGTGTCTTCTTCATCATAATCCTCTACGGGGGAGAGTGCCACAGAATGTACTAGCCCACCCCACCCAAGTCTGGGAATACAAGAGCGCAAGACTATCTCCATCATCAGCTGGCAAAGAGCCGCAGCATGCTTCTTTGCCCCCTCAACACGAGCATGAACATTCATTAAAGCAAAGGACAGGGAAGTCTCCCTGACAGCTGTGTTATCACCAACATGATGAATAGGAATGGAAATCTGCTCAATGCACGGTTGTAAGTAAGCAGCTTTCGGAAGGCCAGCAATGGGTCCGTCCAGTAGGAAGCAATCCAGGACCTCATCCATCCCAGCATCCTTCTTGGACTTTAAACAAATTCATCAAGGTGGAAGTCTGACGTCTTTCAAGGGCTTAACGCATCAATATAGCTTGCTTTGGCAACCTCCGGGTTGTAGGCATCAACCACGGAAAGATTTCTCCCTATAGCCCCATGCTCATAATCTGCCTCTAAGCCATCCTGCATGCCAAAGTCAATAGCCCGGCCCAAAGCATGACCCAGAATGCCCTGGTACTTCAGAGATTTTAAACATTTGAGGAGAGCAAGTTGTATCCCATGAGTCAGAAACCATCTTTTTCCGGCCAAAGTAGTCAAGTAGGCGGGATAAAATTTTCCTTCCAGATGGCCGGAGACATCCATTACGTGCGCCTCAAGCTCGGCCACACGGTTGTGAACACTCCTGTGCCCTGCTCTTCTGCTTAGAAAAAAGAAAAAAAAAAAAGAAGAAAAAAAAATAAAAAAAAGACAAAAATAAAATAAAAAAAAAAAAAAAAAAAAAAAAAAAAAAAAAAAAAAAAAAAAAAAAAAAAAAGAAAAAAAAGAAAAAAAAAAAAAAAAAAAAAAAGATAAAAAAAAAAAAAAATAAAAAAAAAAAAAAAAAAAAAAGGCAAAAAAAAAAGAAATAAAAAAAAAAAAAAAAAAATAAAAAAAAAAAATAAATAAAAAAAAAAAAAAAGAGATCTCCATTCTTTCCTTAAAATCCTGAAAATCGGCACGCAGAGAAGAAACCTACAAAAACAAGAAAACTTGTAAAAAACATAAACAAACAAATACATGCGGAATAAAAGGTACGGACATACCTCAGAGGCGAGCCTATCTCGCTCAGACGCCAAGGAAGTAATCTTGTCCCCGGCCTCGGCACAGGCCACCTTAGCATCATCCAGGGTGGACGCGAGACAAGCGGCACGAGAGTTAAGCAAAGAGATGTCATGATCCTTCTGAGTGACAGCAACCTTGAGCACTGACACCTCCGCGGTCAAAGCATATTTCTCTCCGAACAATGAAGAAACTTGATTACGAAGGCGGATAACCTCCGCGGCTTCCGCCTCCTTCTCCGCCAGTTGGGACTTCAACCTGAGGATCTCTAAATCTTTCTCCTCCAGCAACCTACCATGTGTAGCATATTTAGCTCTGAGTTTCCTTAATCTCTAGATCATGCCTGCACGGGACCTTACCTTCCTCCCTCAAGACACACTGGCCCGCCGCTGCCCCAACGTTACACGTAGCGTAAACAGTTTGAGCTTAGTCCATGGATATGGAAAGCAGAGAAGATAGCGGGGGAGCAACGCGGTCACGGTAAGGTCGGCAAGAAAAACCATCGTCCACAGTGAAATCATTGGTAATGTTCCACCTAAGTATATACCAACGGCTTCGCCTCGGAGAACCAAAGTAGGGAGGCCTCATAAAAAGAGTCATTAGACCCTTCCGATACCTCAGGCTGGGAAGGACCGGCCAAGTCCGGATTAACACCCGTTGCAAAACTAGTAGTCACAGCAGCCTTGGTGAAAGTCGTAGCGGCAGCATAGTGAATCTACTGAGCTAATCCTAGACGAGCAATATCGTGCCATTGTAGGAATACCCAAAATACTAGAGCAGTAAAGATAAACAAAAAATTTATGTTAAGAAAAGGTTCGGAAATTCAGTTGGCACTTAAGGATGTGTATATATACCTCTCCACGGTATTACGGATCCGGAGGTTCGTTTGGGCAGAAGAATCCAAAAAACCTTCGCTTTCCTGAGAAGAAAGGGCAACGGGGTGAAAAGCAAGTTGTTCCCGGTCTGGCAAACGAGCACCTACTAGCCTAATCTGTTCCAGACCGGCAAGAGTTTTACCACCGGTACCAGAAACGAGGGTAGGGTGATCTACCCTCAACTTTTTAGCAGGAAGAACATCGCTCTGCTTCAGCAATCTTTTCTTTTTAACCTTCTTGGGCTGCTCTGTAACAACCTCCTCCTCACTCTGCCTCACCGCAGCCGTACCCTCATCCGGGTCTGCCAACTCTAGATAGGCCTCCTCCGGAGCAACATCTTCCTGCCCTTCCTCAGTCGGAGCAGAGACCTCTGCAGCCGCAGCAGAACTACTACCCCCAGCGGGAATCACCAGAGGCATAAAGCAATGTCGGGTACTCTCCAGCAACGTCACCTGGTCGTCTCCCTTCTGAACCTCCACCGCTTGGACCTTCCGAGGGTCAGCAGTTTTGATAAAGTCAAACAAGCCCATCTCTACAAAATAAACATTAAATGATCAGGCTTCATAATGTAAAAGTACCACCACCAAAGGGAAGTAACACCCACCCGATCCGTTAGGATACTCAAAAGCCGGATAAGAATTTTCGTCAAAAGGATAATACGGGCTCAAACCCACAAGGCATAAGAAGCACTCCGGATACCGGCGGAAAGGAGCCTTATGGCCTTTTTAAGAAGTTTAACGGTTTGCTCTTGACGAGCAGTAAGATGAGGAGCCGAATCCTTTTTCTAGGACTCTTCCCGTATACAAAGGGACGAAAATGGGGAATACGCAAGAATCAACCTAGAAAAATTGGTCGGCCCAATTTTTAATGGAATCCGGAGGTTTTGGAAAGCAAGATGGAGCCGAGGTGGAACGCTTAGCAAAAGAAAACAACCCATCGCTATACGAACGGGTGTAGAAGGCGCGGAACACGGTCACTGACGGTGAAAGGTTAAGTACGCACGTCAGAACCTCAAAATGAGACACCCGGGCAGCACCAAAAGGCGACAATTGAGAAATATGAACACGGAAGTATTTGAGAACGGCCATAAAAAATTTTGTAAACGGAATCCTATAGCCGCAAACGTCAAAGATCCTACTATATACACCTACTTTACCGACTGGAAACTGGGTAATGGTTTTACCACGCCCTAGGGCAGTGGGATGAACCTCAGCCGGAATATAAAAGTTGTCGCAAAAGCTATCTACCATTTCTTGGGTCATAATAGAATATTTAGCAGCAAAGTTAGCCATTTGGGAGGTTGAATGAGGAAAAATGCAAACTCAAGTCTAAAAACCTAAAAAAGAAGAACGATGTCAGACGTATGATAAAATATGAAAAGCTTAAAGAAATCAACAATGGTCAGAAAGTAAAGTTGTGAAAAAGGAAACAGTAAAAATAAGAGGGGGGTATTTATACCCTCGGTGTATTTATATCTACCCACAGCCAGATGATGACACGTGTAACCCACTCACGTGATCAACGGTTGGGGTTCGCCTACGAAACAGTTAAAAAAGCTGTAAGTACGTCACATCAGTCAGAAGATAAAAGGACAACATCGGTCCACGTCACCTAAACGTCACCAACTTGATAAGGAAGCTTCGCGGAGAAGACACATGACCACGGAAGGCGGCAAATCATTAGCAATGAACCTGAAGTCTAGCACTGATCACCGCACGCGGGACATGGTCCGCAGGCAATATCATACTAGACTGGGGGGACTTGATGACGTATAGTAGGTATACCAAGCCTCCGGGCTTGGGTCACACTGCCACTTGGGCTTCTGGGCCCAACTTAGCAGTCATGGGCCGAAACTAAACCCAATCCTGCACTGGTAACGGCCCGGACACAGCAAAACGGACGCGGACCTAACTATAGGCTACTTCCGTCCGCGGAAAACACACGCATCCGTACATATAAATTAACGCCGGAACCCTTGCCCGATAAGGGACCCACTCCGACCACTAACGAAACAAACGAAATATTAGGAATCCTTAATATTTCACTCGCTTATAAAAGGGACCCCTCTGACACAATGAACAATATGGTTTTCTCACTCTACATACACACATTTTCTCTCTCTACATGTTTACTTACTCTCACACCGGAGTCTAATCGTGGGGTCCATCCCCACGGTAAGACTAACGGTTTTTATTTGATTGTGCAGGAAATCATCTCACCTCTATTGCTCTAGTACAAGATCTGATACCCAAATCATTCGAAGGCCCGGCCCAACGAAGGATTTGAGCCCTATTCTAAGCCCGACACTTATTTTGTACTAACAATATATATGGAAATATCATTATATATATGACAAATTAGACGGGTTGGGTAGCAGTGAGCAAATGGGTATTTTTGTACAGGTTAGGTTGGGACTGGCTGGGTTGGGTTGTCCCAAAACACCTTTATCCAGTTTTTGCATAAATAGTTTGTTCATACATATGTTTACAAAATGTATTAATAACAAGTTAGGCTCACCCGCGCTCTGCTGCGGGATGTTTGGCGGCCGGTGTTTTCGGTTGGACGTGTTAGAAGGTATGTTTTTGTAAAAAAAAAAAAAATTAACGGTCGTTAAGCAACGACCGATTTAAAGCACTGTTTTGGTGCATTTTAAAAAAAAAACTGACGGTCGACCGCTAGTGGGGAAAGGGGTATTTAAAAAAAATAAAAAATATGAGGGCAGTTTTCGTAATTTAACACATAGTAGTAATGTAGTTACAACTCTGTATCAGCCAACTTATTATTGATATCTTTTTTATAAAGCCAAAGAGCTGTAGTAGGGCTATGAAGGCTACTGGTGTTGTGGAAGCCAGTTGTGAAGAAATATTTGAACTTGTCATGAGCATGGATTTAACACGCTCTGAGTGAGTCTTATTGGCAATTTAGATATGCGTTGATGTCTCTACATGTGTACTTTTAGGAGTTTATTAAAGTATTTTTGTTGCACGTCTAGTCAAATTTCAAGCAAAGAAGATTTATTAGTTGGTGCATATTATTGACTTTCAGATTATTCCGTTATAGTATAATGGTATGTCAATTAAATAAAAGAACCTGATGTTATATTTAAAAACATGCCCTTAAGTAATATATTGTTTGGAAAAATAGTCTATTTGAAAAAATACGCTCTTTGTAAATGTCTTGTTTGTTATCTGGGATCTTAAACTCTTGGAAGTACATATCCATTTTTGGTAGAAAGTATTTTGTGTTACTTTTCATGTTTAAAACATGGAACGATGTTGGTCATGTGTAGTATGTTACTTTTAATTGATAGTTTGATTGATCATGCTAACTACAAATGAGTGTAAGTTTCATCATAACCAAATTAAGGGATGTGATATTTGGACATAAACACGTACATAATCATGTGATATGAGAATAGCTGTATGTCCATCCACCTCCTTAACTAAAGCAACTTATACACATATTTTTTTTTACCTTTATGGGATCAGATTGTTTTGTCTGGCATTTTCATAGCATGGAGCAAGGTAATAAGTAAAAGATAGATACCAGTGAGTGTATACAAGTGTTCTTTTTTGTATCATTATCATTTTATCATGGTATGCTCTATTTATATCTATTATTTGAATATATGCAGGTGGGACTGTAGTTTCCAGGATGGTAGTTTAGTTGAGGAGGTGGATGGACATACAGCTATTCTCTATCACAGGCTTCAGCTTGATTGGTTCCCGACGTAATTTTTTGCCTATCCTTAGCACATATTTTCTTTCTATCGATACTGTTGTTTTTTTGAAATTTTATTATATATGTCTTTTTTGAAAGGCAAAATTTCACGCACCTATTATGGACTTCATACCACACCTATGTCTCTATTGAGACTTGAACCCACAACCTGTTGGTTGATGGGCCACCCACATACTCTAGGTCAAAGGCGCTTAGGATATTATTAATTATAATTATAACTATAACTTTTTTCTTAGTTATATGTGAGTAAACAAATGCTCTTTAGCTCTATGCACCCACGGGTCACACCTTTTTAGTTAAAAACTTAAGCCTCCTGCTGAGTCTGTACAGTGTTTTCAAACTTTAAAATTTGTATCTATTTGTTTACATTGATTGTTTCAAGTACATATTTCATGCAGGGAGGTGTAATGTTTGTTTATTTATTTATTTTTGTTTTGCTTTTGTTTCATTTCCTGATAGGCCATATAACCCAATAACCCAAAAAGTTGGTCATATTTAAATTATTTCAGTTTTGTATGGCACCGCGACCTTTGTTATGTGAGGTATTGGCGCCGTAACGATGACGGGAGTTATGGTGAGTGCATACATTTATCTTTGTTACTTGGCCTTCTCATGCTCTCCTTTTATGTTTACATGTTATTATTTTGCAGTTGTACTATTCTGTTCAAGGGAGCATGAGAACTGTGGTCCACAACCAGGATATGTTCGGGCTCACATTGAGAGTAATATTCTCCCTTAATAATAGAATAGGTGTTTTAAATTTGGTAGAAGATTTAATATTTCTGCACATAATACTTTCACTTATGTTTATATGATGTTGATTTAGGTGGAGGGTTTAACATCTCTCCTCTGAAACCTCGAAATGGGAGACCAAGAACACAGGTCCAGCATCTCATGCAAATTGATCTTAAGGGATGGGGTGTGGGTTATGCTTCATCATTCCAGCAACATTGTTTGCTACAAATGTTAAATAGTGTTGCTGGTGAGCTTCTACCCTTCATCCATTTTCCCAATATATACAAGTAGATAGTTTAAATGTCATTCTTGGTTTTAGATATAAAATGATACTTCTATTAAATTTGTTGCAGACCAACATGATTCAATCTTAAACGACAGGACTACGGGAATATTTTGCCCAAACTGACGAGAGGAATGTTCCTCCAAGAATTCCGGTTATGGTTAATATGGCATCATGTTCTGTTCCCTCAAAGACCTCACACAAAAACCAATTGACTTCTGCTCATAATCGAGATCAGTCTCTTGATAATGCTGCAAAACTGATGGATGAATACTCGGATGAGGATGAAGACTTCCAGATCCCTGATGAGGTTGTAATTCTTTATGATCTATATATAGCTAACACGAAAAAAAAAAGATTATTATTATGGAATCACGTTGTCCTTTTCCTAATATTAATATCAAACCTTTTCAGGCATATCGAGTTGAGCAGGAGATGAGACGGGCTGGTAGGCATTTTGAATGTGATGCTATTAAGTCTTTTTTGCAATTGAAAGATACAGATTAGATATTGCTAAATATGTGGCTGTGGCGTTTGAGTAACACTTGGTTCAGGGACTGGTTAACTACAGTTTTTGCCTTTTTTTATTGAATTTAGAACATGATTAATGATTTTAAGGATGATGACAAAGACTCTATTATTACACTGAAAATCTTACTTTTAAATAAAAAGGTTTGGGAGGTTTTGTGCACTTTCGAGTTCATTTTGGATAAAATTTGACCCGTTTGACTGTTCAACCTGTTTCCGTTGTAACTGATTTACCCGTTAGAGGAAAATTTTAACACAAATTGACCAGTTTAACCATAGGTTTTGAAATTTCCATCTTTACTCTGAGTTAATGAAATGGGAATTTTACTCAGAATATTATTTCTCTCTTAAAGCCGTTCAAGAAGAACTTGTCCTGCTTTTCGGGCAACCTTCGTTGGGATGACAATGACAAATCCCGTGATTGTTGGAGAATATCTGACGGGAACAATTTTAGAGTCCGTAGTAAGCGTTTTTGCTACGATAAATCAAAGGTTTGTTACTATTTCCTTTATATTATATCTTTTGTTTAGCATATCTTTCCTTTCTGTAAGTTTACTCTAACTCATCCCTTCCCATTTATTCGTGAAGATGCCTGGAGGCAAACATCTTATGGATCTTGTTGCTGTTGACTGGTTTAAAGACACCAAACGAATGGACCACGTTGCTAGATGCCCAGGTTGTGCGGCACAAGTAAGTTTCTGGACACTAAAAGCAACAAATGTTACTCATATCGTCATTCTCTTGTTTGCATATCCTGTTTTGGAAACTGTGAGCTCTACTGTTCATTCTGGGCAAACTATGGTGGTTCATAAATTTAAAACACGTAGTTGTATTGCAGATTGGCAGTTTTAAGTTTGCAAATTTGGCACAAATATCGTTTCAGAATGTTCTCTGGATGTACAAACTATTAAAACTGAGATTTTCTGAATAGAAAATTGGTTATTTCTTAAAAAAAGTAGTGCTTGAAGTCATATCTAAATAGATAAAATAGTTTATGAAATTGAGGGTTGATATTATGTTTATTTGCAATGAGATTACGTCAATTGTACATAGAAGAACATTTTAAGATTAAAAGGATTTTTAGAAAATAGGGATTTCTATTGTAGTTAGTATATTATCTATATACAATTCTAACCCAGTGCTTTAAGATGCAACTTTTCATATTTACATCTTAGTGTACGTTCTTGGGTGGTTTTCATCAATTCACTTCCTGATTGGCAGATACAATTAGAGTCGGTGCAATTGCTTTTTAGTTTTTAGCATCAAGCTTTTTGATGCACAAGACTTCTATTCTTAAATTCTTCTATACATATTTCTGTGTAGGTTGCTGCTGAAAAAGGACATTTTTCCATGGTGTTTAATCTCCAAGTAAGTTATCTCGATTATCACAGTGTAATACTGTAAATGAAACTTGCGGAAATAAATAAGAATATTCCATTCTTGAAGGTACCCGGTTCCACAAACTACAGCATGGTTTTCTATTTTGTGACAAGGGAATTAGTACCCGGGTCTCTTGTGCAGCGTTTTGTTAATGGTGATGATGAGTTCCGAAATAGTAGGATGAAGCTCATACCATCAGTTCCCAAGGTATCATCTCTCCTGAATTTTGATACATTGTATCATCTCTCCTGAATTTTGATACATTAACATGGGCCATCTTGTCTTATCAGAGGTGATAAAATGGTCTGGTGGGTTGGGTACCATTGAATTTTCCCACAAGACTTCCCGTTCAAACCTCACTAAGTACACATTTGGAGGTGGCCAGGGAATTGGTCGGAAACAGTCACGGGGATACCTTGGTTAGGTCACGTAAGTTGAGTCAAAGACTCGCCCTCCCCGGCTAACCTAAACAGGGAAAACCTCAACCGTTTACGCGTTATATTATTTATCTTTAGTGTGTCAAGTATGATTACAACAACAACATACCCAATCCCGCCGGAGCGAGGTATGGGGTCAAGTATGATTATAAAAAAATTAAAAATCGTATTATTATATGAGTATTGTAATTTTATGTTTCAGTCTAGTCATTTGACCCATTTCCTTTCTAGCAATTGCTTTTTATTTTATTTGTATGACGTTTTAATGATAAACATAATCTTAATCAACCTTTCTATAAATGAAATGTTACAAAATTGCTACCTTTAAGTCACAGTTCAAAAAACCGACGTCTCTAAAATTGGGGAACCCCTTTTTTCATATGTTGTCTAGAATACCAACATGTATAATATCTTCAACATCTGGATTTTGTTTTCAACATTGATTAAACCATTCACAAGAGTTTTACATTTTTAGATATTAAATGTGGACCATATATGCTGCTGTACTTTGGTACCAGCCAAAAACACTATATTCAACACTGCACTGCTTACAAACCTTTACCTCTGATTTTTACCAAATACAAAAATACATTTCCCTCTGTTTACCGACTCTAATGACCACATTCTCCACCTTCCCCTTGACTTTGACTATGACACTGTTGACATCTTCTTGACTTCATGTTATTAATTACACAGGGGTCGTGGATAGTACGGCAGAGTGTTGGAAGCACGCCTTGCCTTCTGGGAAAAGCTGTTGACTGCAACTATATAGTTACTTGGAAGTAATTTTCCTTTTATCTCTTGCATAATGCATTTATTTAGACATGATGTGGCAAAATGGGTGGGTTGGGTACCAGGTCAAAGGTGTCTGGGTTAAAATAGGCAAGTTTTTTGCGTGGGCTGGGTTACTTCAAAGCACATTCTGTTTAGGATACTGTCATATAAATATTAAATATAATTACTAAAGCTATTTTATTTCAATAGAATTTAGCTCTGGTGATAAATTGAGAAATTTGAGAAATCATGAAAATCACAATTTGAAGCCTTGATTCATGTTGTTTTTACGATTTTGTTACGTAGAAGTATTTGTTTGGTTGATTAGCAACAAATTCGTGATTTGAAGTTTTGAATTTGTAACATTTGATTCATATTATTTGCAAAATATCGTATAAATGCAAAAGTTTTGAATCATCTTAGTGAATCACCCGTTTGTATTGAATCAACAAAAAAAAAATACATTTCTATGTATAAAAACTATGAATCAACATGACTATATGCATTTCTGACGTTTATTTCAAAATTTCTCACGTTAAGTATTTCTCATTTGATCCTAATTCTATTTCTATAATGATCTAATGTTTTTTAATAAAGAAATTTAGTAGGTTGTGTGGATCCTAAATACAATTTGGCCACCTTTAGACACAAACATGTTTTGATTTTATCCATTTGATCCATTAGAGGTCAAACGTAGTCTGGTTGACTCGTCCTATTCAATTCCTTTAATGTAGACTAATACATACATAGATGTGTGTGAGAGCGTACCCTTACATATGTTTGAGCTATTTGGGTTAGCGGTTTCTTTACTATGATATTTTCTACTTTGCTTGGCAGATTGATGTTGACATCGGCTCTTCTACTGTTGCTAATGGCGTTTTGGGTCTCGTAGTTGGTGCCATCACTAGTCTAGTTGTTGACATGGCTTTTCTTGTGCAGGTGTGTGATATTTGTTGCCATAGCATTCTACCAATACATGAATTCCATTTTAAGCTTTAAAAAGATATGCTAATTAATTTTAACCGTAAGACAACATAATCTGCGATATTGGTTTTCTAGAGGTAGCAAGATGGGTGGGCAGGGTGTAAAAGTTGTCATTTAAAACGGTTTTTCTGCAATCTAGAGAATCACTATCAGTTGTCTCATCTCCATTGTTGTTTAAGGGAAACTCTACAGAATTGAGTTGCTCTGACGCATGATAGGCGTCTGTTCGATGTTTCTTTTTAGAGCTATCGTCTGCAATCGTTCCCAAGTTGGAATCAGATGCTTGACATCATCAAAATCATGTACAATTTGAATCCATTTCTCTGTGGTTAGTGTTCCAATCCTGATTTATTGCTTGATCAAAATTATCTCTTCAGCGAGTAAATTTGATTTTTTTCTTGTAGATATTTAGGGGAAGCAACAAGTAGTCTTCAAAAACAGCTGCAGCTTATCATTGTGAGATCTTATACACAAGTTATTACACACAATAACTTCATGTCCTTTGGCGTCAGCTTTATTTACTGGCGATTCATATTGAACAAAGTTATAGCAAACTGAAGTGGGAAATATAAGCCAGTAACATAAAACTTAAAGATGCGAACATCAAAAGTTGCGAATTTAACAAGATCATGTCAAAGCTGTTCAAGACAAAGTTATAAATGGTGATGTTTTATAGAATCTTGATTACTCAAATATGATTCATAGGGGTCTTTTTTTTAATACATGGGTTTCCGACTCGACATTGCGAGCCGACTAATCCCAGGGCCATTATCCTTTTATATAGCTCGGAGTCAGCGCAGATGAACTTCCGTGGTCAATGGGGGATTAATTTTCTCCCCAAGGTTCAAACCCAAGACCTATAGGCATTGGCTGGATCACCCCATTGGTTATTCATAGAGGTCTTTGGACCCTCGACTAATTGTTTCTCTCGTCAACATTAATTGTGAGTTCAAGATTGATACATTTTAATTGGAAAAGAACAAAGATTTTAAAACGTTACTAAATGAGGATTTTCTATCCGCACGTTGCGGAGGTGTTAAAAACTGTGAAAATGCGGGTAGAAAATAAAGGGAAATTTGCATGACACCTAGGGCTTGTTTGTTAAAATATTTTATTAAGTCATGTGTAATTAAGAGATTGACTTTAATGCAGACACCCTCAGTTTTATTACTTAATATTTTCTCAATCATCTTTCTTGATTAAGTCACAAACAAACAGTTTTTATATTACTTAAAGAATTTAGTTTTTTTTCTTCATATTAAGTCAATTAAGACGATATCAAACACCACCTTAGACTCATTTTTAATGTGACTTATCTAAGTAATGTGCTGTTAAATAGAAGACAAACTTAACCTAGGGGTGAGCAGAAAAACCGAAACCGAACCAAACCACAAATTTGGTTATCGGGTTGGATATGAGTTTGACAATCTGAACTGAGAACTGAAACCGAATTTATATAAATATATATTTTCTATATATTCATACAATATATATATAAAAGACTATTAAAAATTGGGTTAATAGTCTAAAAATGTATTATATTTGTCATTTTTTGCCATTGTATGCAGACTACTATTTTTTTTGTCATTGTGTCGCTCAACTTTTGAATTCGTGCTATTGTGTGTACTGGTGACCTACATGACCTGCTAGAGCAGGTAAAGTTAACGACCGTTTGTTTTTTTATTGCAACGTTAGTACTTTATACAAACGATCGTTTGTAATTAACTTAAAATTTAATTTTTTTAAAGTCTCTTTTCTTATTATTTTTAAATTTTATAAACGTTTTACACACATTTTTATACATGTTTTTTTACATATATTTTTATATACACACGTTTTTTTACACACATTTTTATACATATTTTTATATACACGTTTTTATATACACGTTTTTATACACATTTTTATACACATATTTTTATACACATTTTTATACACACTTTTATACACATGTTTATACACACGTTTTTACACACGTTTTTATACACACATTTTTACACACGTTTTTACACACATTTTTATACACGTTTTTATACACACATTTTAAACACGCATTTTTATACACACATTTTTATACACGTTTTTATACACATTTTTATACACACATTTTTATACACGTTTTTATACACACATGTTTATACTCACATTTTTATACACGTTTTTATACACACGTTTTTACACACATTTTTGTACACATTTTTATATACACATTTTAAACACGCATTTTTATACACACATTTTAAACACGCACTTTTATACACACATTTTTTTACACACGTGTTTATACAAACGTCTTATATACACGCTTTTACACATGGTTTTACATACGTTGTGTATAAAAATGCGTGTTTAAAATATGTGTATAAAAACGCGTGTATAAAAAGGTGTGTTTATACACACGCTTTTACACATGGTTTTACACACGTTTTTTAAAACGTGTGTATAAACACGCATTTTTATACACATATTTTAAACACGCATTTTTATACACACATTTTTATACACAACGTGTGTAAAAACATGTGTAAAACCGTGTGTATAAAAACGTGTGTCGTGTGTATAAAAATGCGTGTTTAAAATGTGTGTATAAAAAGTGTGTAAAAACGTGTGTAAAAACATGTGTATAAAAACGTGTGTATAAAAACATGTATAAAAATGTGAGTATAAAAATGTGTGTATAAAAACGTGTGTATAAAAATGTGTATAAAAACGTCTATAAAAATGTATGTATAAAAACGTGTGTATAAAAATGTGTATAATAACGTGTGTATAAAAATGTATGTATTAAAATATGTTTAAAAATGTGTGTATAAAACGTTTGTATAAAAATGTGTATAAAAACGTGTGTATAAAAATATGTGTAAAAAAATGTGTGTATAAAAGCGTGTGTATATAAAAATATATGTAAAAAATATGTATAAAAATGTGTGGAAAAACGTTTATAAATTAAAAAAATAATATGAAAAGAGACTTAATTTTTTTTAAAAGTTAATTACAAATTATCGTTTGTATAAAGGACTAACGTTGCAATAAAAAACAAACGGTCGTTAACTTTACATGCTCTAGCAGGTCATGTAGGTCACCAATACACACAATAACACGAATTAAAAAGTTGAGCGACACAATGGCAAAAAAAATAGTAGTCTACATACAATGACAAAAAGTGTCAAGTATAATACATTTTTAGGCAATTAACCCTTAAAAATTTATCTTAATATAAAAAAACAATTTTATGATTGAAATAAATTTTTTTGCTAAATATATATGTATTTTTTGACCCAATTTTTTTTAACCGAACAACCCGATAACTGATCCAATCAACACCCCTAAACTAACCTAACCCTACCAATTAAACCCAACGGGGTTACGGGCCTTTATTATCTAACATCCACTCTCAAACTCACAATGTGACTGTTGTATACATTGAGAGTTTGTCAAACACAAAATAAAACTAAAACCAAAAAACAACCAAGCAGCTTCAGAGTAGGGGTGTTCATCGGTTCGGTTTTAGAGTTTGTGGGTTGTACGGTTCGGGTTAATCGATTTGAAAATTTTCAAAGTCAAAACCAAAACCAAACCAAACCAATTATATAACGGATAAACCAAAACCATACACCAAATTAGAATTCGGTTTGGTTTCGGTTAAAACCAAGAAAACTAAATTCAAATGAACTCCAAAAAAATTAAAAACGTTTTCCCTAAAATATAATTTAAAAGTTATACAATAAAAAGCTAAAATTTTCATATAAAATTAAAAAATCAAAAAGTCTCATAAAGTATTCAAGTAAATCAACAAAAAAATGTTTAAGAAACAAAAAGGTTTCATGACAAAAATAAATGAAAGCGAAATAAGATATTTTTTCGACAAAAATCTTCATAAGCTTTATTAGCTTGAATATTCAATCTTCAAGCATTGAAACACAGTTGCAACTTCACTCTTGCTTAGTATATGTGAATTTATATGAATCAAGTAGGCAAACTCTTGTTCTGTTGCTTACGAATATGCATCAATGCTTGATTTGAGAAGTGATTGGTTTAAAAGATTGTAACAAACTAGAATTCCTAGTTCGGATAATACGATAGAAGTATATATATATAATTAACTTTTTTTCATGTGTATAGAGATATTCGGTTTTTTCATATTTGGTTTGGTTTTACTTTTGTCAACCCATAACCAAACCAAACACCAATTAAATAATTCGGTTCGGTTTCAAGCCAGACCATACACCAATTAAATTTTTTGGTTCGGTTCTATTCGGTTTTTGTCCGGTTTATTTTTCGGTTTATTCGGTGTCAAACCAAACACTGAACACCCCTATATATGATTTTTTTTAACAACGTGATTATATATTTATATGAGAGAATTGCAAAAAAGTTCTTTGTGGTTTAGCCAAAGTGCAGATTTGGTCCGTGGAATTTCGAAATTGCAGATTTGATTCGTATTTTGAAGGTTTTGTTTCATTTTTGGTCCTTGGTCGAACTAAAATGATTAAAATACCCCTCGGTTAAGTATTAAGTATTTGGAGAACAGAGAGGTATTTTAGTCATTTTAGTTCGACCAATGACCAAAAGTGAAACCAAATCCTCAAAATAC